>CANXYC010451576.1:0-59931 GCA_948193065.1 Aleurites moluccanus
AATACATAAAAAATTACTACTTTTAAACTCCATTGAAATACCACCATCCCTTTTGTCTTCATTCAATTAAACTAACCCATAAACTAACCTTATAAACAAAAAATATCAAAACTTCATTCACAAACGTACTGAAACACTCAATAAACAATAGCAATTACCTTTACTGTTCTTTCAACAATAGTCTTCTTCGTTTTCGCAACAGTGCCATAGTTCTTCAATCGCAATTAGATTTCAACAAATTTGTAATCGAGGTTTAACGGTTATTCACCTAAATCCTTATCAAATTACGATTTCTCAGGAGAAATTTCTTTTCGGTTTAGGTTTTGCAAGTACCATTCAAGGGAGAGAGAGAGAGAGAGAATGAGGTATACTTGCAAATTCCTTTTCAAAGTGAGGGTATTGAAGTAAATTCAATTTTAACTCATAAGGATATTTTGGTCTTTTTGCCCATTACTAACGGTTAAATGGACGAAATTTATACGGAATGATATTTTAATATAATGGGGCATTCTTCAGGGGGAGTTAGTATATTTTTAAAAAGTCAGGGAAGACTTAGTGTAATGGGTCATTTTATAAAGGAGAAATTGTAATTAACCCAAATAAAAAAGATAAAAGTGGTAAATACATACAAAATTTATAATTTATTACACATATAATAAAATGAATAAAAAAAATAACTTAATAGTTTGGACTATGATAATCTTGAATAACTTGATAAGTTTGAATGATAATGGAAAATTTATAAGTTATATATATATATATATATATATATATTTAGAGAATTTCTATTTAGTATTTGTTTATAAAATTTTAATTTTAAAATTTTACTTTTATTTTATGACTTTTTTAAAATTTTACAGTATGAAAGATAATATTTTTATTTATCATTTTGAAATAAAAAAGGTGACATTGAAATTTTATTTATTTATTTATAAGTTTATTTGAGTTTTAATTAATTGATTGTTTGTTTTTAAATATATATAATAATAAATAAAATAAAAAAAAGGGGAGGAAATAAAAGGATCAAAATGGTGAGAAGAAGAAGAAATAGAAGGACCAAGACCAAACGGTAGCGTTTGTTTAAATCAGCAGAATAAATGAAAGAGGCGAAGCGGCGTCGTTTTGAAGCTAAAACATAGAAACGGCAGCATTTTTAAAGAGCAAAGAAAACTAAATACCCTAAACTGAGGAGCGAAAAAAAAAAAAAAAAAGACGGAGAGAGAGAGAGATCGGTGGTTAAAGTAAACAACCATTTTCTGGTTTTTGTAAACCAAGGCTACTGTTTTTGTTTTTGGATTTTAGTTTTCTGGTTCTCGTTTTCTGTTTTATCTCGTCAATCACCAGTTGCTCGCCCATTTTCATTTGCAATATTTGAGGAAGGAGAGCAAATCAAAAGAGTTTGGGTCCTGTTTCTGTGTTCGGTGGATTTTCTTTTCGGGTCTGGTCCTCCTGTTTCAGTAGATTTCGTCGGTATTATTTCTAATCTCCTCTTTATTGTCGTTTTGATCTCTTCATTGCTCATAAAAAAAAAAGAAAAACGAAATAATATTTATATATATGTATATATGTATATATTTTATTTACTATTTCTGTTCATCATATTGTTGGATTTTTTATCTGAGATTTAGGAACGGTTCCAGAGGACTCTTTCGATGTCTCGAGAGAGACTTACCATTGCCATCATGTCCGCTGGAAGCTTGAATTCCCTTTCTGTGGGGGACTTACTGCCACAGGAAGTGGAAAAGGCTGTTATAAAATTATTTTTAACCCAAAAAAAAATAGTTTCATTTTAAATTTTAGTTTAAAAATAGGAGAATTAATTTGTGAAAATGGAATCTGTTCTGATTTGGGCTAAACCTTAGAAAAAAAAATTGAATGGAATTTTTTTTGTTTGGATTATTGGTTTGTTGTTTATATCTTGCGGTTGGATTTGGATGTCTATTTTAAAGTTTGATTTGAATATTAGAATGGGTCGATTGGTGAAAAATGTGAGTCTGGTGCTATAAATTTATATTGATTTCTCTTGAAGGTTTGGTACTGATGAAATGTTGATTGTATTCTATTTGTTTGGTTCAATTGGATGCCTGAACATGATTGAGATCCATTTGCTCTGACTGAATATGTGAGTAGTATCGTAGTTGCCATTTTTAATTGAAAATTTGGTCTGTATATATAGCATCAGACCAAATTTTCAATTAAAAATGGCAACTACGATACTACTCACATATTCAGTCAGAGTATATATATAATTCTTGGAAAGGTTTGGGAATAGATGAATGTTGGTTGTGCTTGTTTGTTGAGTCCAGGATTTGAAGGCTATAACCTTTTCATTGATGAGAGTACATTTGACTCTCTGAAGGACCTGTATTATTTCTCCTGTGATTTGGGGTTATTGCTACTTGTGCATATTTTTTTTATTTGAAAAAAATGATTTTTGTAGCTTATTTGACTTGTGAATTAAATTGGTCGCTTATTTGAGAATTTTGTTTAATTGAATCATCTTTGAATTTATAAAATAATTTGTTAAACTCCATATCTACATTTGGCACGAAGTTTGAATGACTGTGTATTAGTAGGTTTTAGAAGATTAATTTGGAATTTTTGGAGTTTAACAATGATATATTAACATATAAAAAATATTGAAGATGTGAGTTCATTTCAAGGCTGCAGGTAATTATCATGTCTGTTATTGTACAATTGATATTCAGCATTTGAGTTGATTCATTGGAAGTGTAGAGGTTTGTGCTGTAGGTAATCTATGTTTAAGATTTTTTCTTTTGTTTGATTTAAGTCTCGTAATTTTGATTTGAATGGAGTCCATTTGTTTTCATTGCCTGCATGTGTTGTATTTTATATGGCTTTATTTTTTAACTTATCCAGTCATACTGTTCAAAAAAACTGAAAATTGATGTTGTGTGTATATGCTGCTGGACCTGATTATTTAGAAACTTTGATTTTGTCTTTTATTTTCCTTTGAGTTTAGTTAAACTTTGAAGCCTAAAAATATTAAATAATTTTCAATGATGCTCATTACTTTTGTTTGAGTTGGTTCTTTTGTTTGTGACATTATTAGAAATGTTCCTAGAAAGGTTGAGGAGACTAGATCAATAATTATGATTGATTTATGTGATATGTTGAGATTTACTGTTTTCCTTTTTTACATTGTTATTGTTTTTGCTGATCTTTTCATCTTTTTAAAACAAATCAGAAGGTGACCACTCTATTTTTAATAAAATTTTTCAAGTTTCTTTTTCGCCATTCTTTTGTGGCATTTCCTTTTTTCGGAAAAATTGTTTTGATAAGACTCATAAATCTAGAATGTCTTCAAAGTAACTTCATAAATTCTTCTTCTTTTCTTGAGAACACATATTAAGGTCTTCATGTAAGATCATTCCAAAGAGATTTAACCCCAGATTATGTTTCTCTATTAGAATTCACCAATACGAGTTAAGGCAAAATAGAAAAGGACCCAGAAGTTTACCATTAGAGAACTGATGAAAATAGATAGATAAGAATTGCTCTTTTACTTTTTTGATCTTTAAGATGATAAAAAATTGTTGTTGTGGGGAAGGGAGGGGCAGGGGAAGAGAAACTTTATATTTAGAGTTGTCATCTTAGTCATCTTATATCATAATGAACTTAAAGAAACACAAAGGTCAAAATCCTACCTGCTGATCGCTGAAACCTATTGAAAGAAAGGTAGAACTACTGCAAAGAAATATTTCATGAAAAGGTAATTTTTAGATTTAAGTATTTAATATATAACGTAAACACATCAATTTTAAGCATGCTATTTTTTGATTCATATTTCATTAATAATGACAAGAAAATTACAATTTCTTTCCAATGAAAACTTTTATTCCTTTTCTTCGTTTGGAAGATTTTTTTCTTTTTCTTTTTTGGTATAGTGAATGCGAGCTATTTTTGCTTTTGAAAAAAAAAATTCATGATAGCTGCAAATATTACGTATTGATCGTGACACTGCTGCCCTATTACTGCTTACTAAGACTAGAATTGAAAATCTTGGCAACGAAAGAAACAAAATCTATAGGGATTAAGCATACAACTTTGCACTTATGCATGAATAAAATTGTAGATTTGGAGAATGACAAACTTTTGATCAATCTGTTAATCCTTAGCTCTATTATTTCTATTATTACTTGCTCTCCCTAAAACTTTCCAATAAAATCCTGGAATTCCTGCAAATTAGGTTATATCCTAAGAGTGGGTTGTCCTAGGCTTAGCTATACAATGACCAATAATGGCTCTTCAAACAATGAAGAGGCCTTACAAGTAAAATACATGGTTTTTTTTTTTTCAACACCATCTCACGACTTCTTATCATCCACAGTCCAATTACTTGATCACTTCAAACTAAGATACAAAACTATTCACAATTTAACTAAGTCTCCACCACCCAGCTTCAACCTATTAATAGGAAACTATTGTTAATTTTCTGCTTGATAAAAAAATTTTCTTCGCTAATTGTCATTTGACCAACTCAATTACTAACAGCACATCTAATGTTTTTTCAAAATGAAGAAACAAAGAAATTCAATGATAATAATGACTCCACTTTCTTTGATTAAGCATTAGAAAACACAACCAACTTTAAAAATAAAAACCCACTCAATTTTCCAAAATGGAAATGTTGAACTCAAATCTAATTGTTAAACAAAAAATTCATATTAATAACTTATGATCACAAACAAATTTGATGAGATAGGAATAAGAAATCTTGCATGCTAGAAGTCAACTGTAATAGGAAAACACAACAAAAGGTCATACTATGCAAACAAAATGTAACTCTGAAGCATATTAACATGATTGAACATAGCAAATAACAAATGAATCAACGAGAAATCACTCGTTTGATAGATACCTCACTGGAGAAGACAACCAAAGTTGTTTATTGGGTGTTTGCTTGTTCAACACATATGTGCCTAAATCCCCAAGCTTGAGAGTCAAAACCTCATTCTACCGTAATCTAGAAAAAACCTATTAAGTCAAAACAAATTCTAAACTGCCAAAAAAAAAGAATGAAATCATATTAATCAATCTCACCTCATAATCTATATCAAGCCCATCAATTTGGACACTATCGCCATATTCCTATACAACACAAATAGCAATTAAAATCAACCTATCTAAATGACATTTCATCGAATAAAGCTGAAAGTTGATAAGCCATTTGATTTCGAACTATTGATAAACCTTTTGATTTATGGGTGAATTACTATTTTAATCTATTCATTATAGCTAAATACATTAATCAGTACATATATTTTAAAAATGATGAATTACTATTTAGTCTCTAAGATTTTATCTAATTCACTAATTCATCCCTATTTTTTTGTGAAACTGACTAAATTATTCCTGTATTTTGATTCTCTCAAACTATTTAGTCCTTCCGTCCATTTTTTTTTATCATTTTCCGTTAAAGAATTATATAAAAAATTTTAAAAAATAATTTTTTATACCTAAGCTACCCTTGCCCACCACCAAACTCAAGAAAATCTTCTTTGAATGCTCAAATTCTTATGATTTGAATTACCTTAAAAATCTAAAAACTATCAATAGCATCGTCCATAATCCCAGAAACTTTTTCCTCCATACCCGGCCGCTCATCCAACCACCACCTATGTTTCTTGCTTTTCCCCCAATAACCTCCTACTTCTTCTTCTGCACCGTTGCTGTTGCCTCTAGTAGAGGCAGCACCACTTTCTATTTGCAGCTAGTTATATGAAGCTTCTCCATTTACATATCAACCAAAAGAAGATCATCTCTTTCCACCATTCAAACAACGACCACGCCAGCGCTGGTTCTTCTTCGCCATATCTAAATCAAGCGTCTGATTACTCCAGCAGTGGCGGTTCGTGGCTCTGTGTCACTACCATCTCCATCACTGCCAACTCATCTTTGCCATATCTCGATCTCCGGGGTTAGATTACTCTAGCAGCGGCGGTTTGTGGCTTCGTCGGATTACTAAAAGCCCTTCTTGTTTTCCTTAAAGCGTTGCTTGCAATGTCTGCTCTTTGGCTAAATTTCTGGTGTGGATTTTGTATTTGACTTGAAATTGGTGATGGGTTTTGCAATTTGTCAATGGATTTTCCTTTTTTAGGTAGTTGTACTGAAATTTGTTCTTTGTTCTATTGATTAGTGTTGAGCCTGTATGTTGATGCTCATTTGCATTATTTGCTTAATTGTAATGTTGAAGGCTTGGTATCTGTTATAATTCTTTGTAATTTGCATTCGAAATTTACTGCAGGTCTTCAATTATGTTTTGGGAGTTTAATTTCTTTTCATTTTCTTTATCTTCCATGTTTGTGATTGTTAATTAGTTTTTCAATTGGATATCTATCTGAGTATTTGCCAATAATAAAAAGTAATATTTTAATTGCCAATGCTTAAATTATGGGGTTTCCTAAAGATTATTTTTTTTTTCCACCATTTAATTGTTACTGGTTTGTTTATGAACTTTTTTGTAATTAAATCAAATTGCTTAATGACTGGACTCAAAATTGAAACAGATATGAAGGGATGGAAAATTTATGGGTAGGACAGAAAATTTTAGAGTGCATGAGGGGTATTTTAGTCTTTTCATATGCATTTAAAGGTAAAAATAAACGGAATGACTAATTAGTCTGATAGAACCAAAATGCATGGACGACTTAATTAGTTTCTCAGAAAGCAAAAATGAGTCAATTAATTAGATCAAATCTCATGGACTAAATAGTAATTTACTCTTTTAAAAATTAATTTAATAATTTCTTAATTTTAACACCCTTGAACTGTTTCATTATTCCGTTGCATTTTTTCTATTAAGGCCCTATTTTAGAGTTGGAATAAGAAAGAAAATGAGGTTTGATAATAGTTATCAATTGTTTGGGAGTTTAATTAATTTAAACAATAAATGATATTAAGGGATTAATTATCCCTTTAAACCTGTATTTCATTTCCTTTCAAAATTAAGGAAATAAGAGATTTTCTTTACTTATTACTAAAAATAATTTTTTAATAATATTATTTACTCTTAATAACTAATATTCTTTTTTATCTCTTAAACTTCCTAATAAGAAATATTTATTAATTATTTCATTTTTTTTGTTTTCCTATATCATGCATTAAAGATTGTCTTTTCCTTTGGCATGCAAAAATAGTTTTAAGAAATCAATTTTACCCTTAATTCAATTATATAATTTCTTTTCTTTATCATTGTTGTACTAAATGACTTTTTATTACCTAAATTTCTCTATTTTTTTATTTCATCATAGACAATCTCAATCTCAATAAAATAATAATAATGAGTATAAGAAAATCTACAATAGAAAAAAAAAATGTGAAATTGAAAGTAGAAAATCTCTTTTCCTTTTTTTTTTCCGTATCTTAAAAAAAATGCATCTCTTAAAAATTTATCATTACAAGAAAAATGTGAAATAGTGATGAACACGAATTTGTCACTTTTTAGGAATGAAATAGTGACAGATTTTTCTGCATAAAGTCATGGAAATGCGTCAAAGAAACGCACATTTTAGCGATGGATTTATACTATATAACCACAAAATATTCATCGCTATTTTTTACGTTAAAGACATCTTTTTTTTCTTTTTCTTTCTCTTTGTGTCGTCAACTTTCTTTTTTTTTTCTCTCTCTCTCTTGTATTTTTAAAGATAAAAATGGACGGAATGACTGATTAAAGAAAAATACTTCAATTATGGTGTTTTTTAGAAGATTATTTCTTTCCACCATTTAATTGTTATTGGTTTGTTTATGAACTTTTATGTGATTAAATTAAATTGCTTAAATTTATGTCTGGACTCAAGGGGATGGAAAATTTATGGGTGGAATGGAAAATTTAAGAGTGAATAATGGGTATTATAGTCTTTTCATAGGCATTCTTTTATGAGATAGAACAATCTCTAACAAAGAACAGTTGTTTGTTTGTTTGTTCATTCAATCTCGTTGTTGTCCGGTCTTTAGAATTAGACCATCTCTTCTCTTGTTTTCTTGACCATCGCGCTGGTTGTCACAGCTCTTTATAGAAGGCACTTGAAAATGGCTTCGAAGTTTGTTTCCCTTAGAAGACTCTCAACACTTCTTAAACCTCATCTTCCTTCTACTTGTTATTCTTCAAGATTTTATCAGTCAAGTGCTCTGCTTGTGGAAGTTTCGATTGCTCTGCATCGCCATTTAAACACTCTCTGTCCTTCTCACTTTTCTTCAAGAAACTTCTGCTCTCCCTCTTTGAATCTTAATACGGACTCTCAAGGCCCCGCTGCTATCGATTACCGGTTAGTCTTGCAATATAATCTTCCTTTTTGTTTCAAAATTTCAAATATCTTCTTCTTTTGTTAACAATTTGGTTTTGTAATTTTGGATTGGTTTAGTGGCTAATAACAATTTTTTTTATTACAGTTCTCTTCTACAGGAGGATGAATTTCACAAACTAGCTGACTCCACTATCCATGACCTTCAGGAGAAGTTCGAGGTTGATAAAATTTCTAAAAATTTCAGCTTTATTCAAATGAAATGTTGTTTATATAGGTTGATTTTAATTGCTATTTGTGTTGTACAGGAATATGGCGATAGTGTCCAAATTGATGGGTTTGATATAGATTATGGGGTTAGATTGATTAATATGATTTCATTCCCTTTTTCTTTGGCAGTTCAGAATTTGTTTGTGACTTAATGAGTTTTTTCTGGATTTTGGCAGAATGAGGTTTTGACTCTCAAGTTTGGGGATTTAGGCACATATGTTTTGAACAAGCAAACACCCAATAGACAACTTTGGTTGTCTTCTCCAGTGAGGTATCTACTCTTATAGTCTCACCTGTGTGATTTCTTGTTGATTCATTTGTTATTTACTATGTTCATTCATGTTAAATAGCTGCAATGTTACATTTTGTTTGCATAGTATGGCCTTTGGTTGTGTTTTTCTATTTCAGTTGACTCCAAGCATGCAAGATTTCTTATTTCTATCTCTCTCATCAAATTTATTTGTGAGTATAAGTTATTTATATGAATTTTTGTTTAAGAATTAGATTTAACACTTGCATTTTGGAAATTGGGTGGGTTTTTATTTTTCAAGCTGGTTGTGTTTTCTAATGGTTAATCAAAGAAAGTGGAGTCATTATTATCATTGAATTTCTTTGTTTCTTAATTTTGAAAAAACATTGGATGTGCTGTTAGTAATTCAGTTGGTCAAATGACAATAAAGTTAGTGTGGAAAAAGTTTTTATCAGGTGGAAAATTGTTAGTAGTTTCCTATAAATTTGTTGAAGCTGGGTGGTGGAGACCTAGTCACGAGATAGTGGTAAAAATAAAATACAGTTCATTTTACGTATAAGGACTCTCCATTGTTTGAAGTGCCATTATTGGTCGTTGTATGGCTAAGCCTGGGGCAACCCACTCTTAGGATACAACCTAATTTGCAGGAGTTGCTGGATTTTCTTGGAAAGTTTTTGGGAGAGAAGTAATAATAAAAATAATATAGCTAAGGATTAACAGATTGATCAAAAGTTTGTGTCATTCTCCAAATCTAGAATTTTATTCATGCATCAAGTGTGAAGTTTTGTGCTTAATCCCTATGGATTTTGTTTCTTTCCTTGTCAATATTTTCAATTCTAGTCTCAATAGCAGTAATGGGGCAGCAAAATCTTGATCAATACATAATGTTTGTGGCTATCTTGATTTTTTTTTTCAAAAAGCAAAATAGCTCACATTCACTAAAAGAAAAAAAAAAGAATAAGAAAAAAAAATCTTCTAAATGCAGAAAAGAAAAAAATAAGTTTTCATGGGAAAGGAATTATAATTTTCTTGTCATTATTGATGAACTAATTTATTCGATCCATGAATCAAACAATAGCATGCTTAAAATTGACTGTGTTTTACTTTATATATTAAATATTTATATCTAAAATTACCTTATCATGAAATATTTCTGCACAGTAGTTCTACCTTTCTTTCAATAGGTTTCAGAGTGTAGCAGGTATGGTTTTGACCATTGGGTGCTTGTCCATTATGATTTAAGATGACTAAGATGATAACTCTAAATCAAAAGTTTTCTCTTACCTTGCCCCTAACAACCATTTTTTATCATCTTAAAGATCAAAAAAGGAAAAGAGAAATTCTTATCTATCTATTTTCATCATTTTTCTAAGGGTCAATTTCTGGGTCCTTTTTTTTATGTTGCCTTATCTCGTATTTGTGAATTCTAATGGAGAAGCAAAATCTGGGATTAAATCTCTTTGGAACAATCTAACGTGAAAACCTTAATATCTAACATTCAAAGTATTAATATTTTATATCTAACTATATTAGCTATAACTTTCTATGTTGGTTTTTAGCTAAATTTGTGTTAGCTATAAACCTCTATGTTGGTTCTATTTGTTTTTATTCAAATAATTGTTATATACTATAGGAAGAAATGGAAAGGGAAATGAGTGAGTGTGTTGTGTGAATTTTGTAGTAGGATTGTAGATTTGAGTAGTATAATTGAATAATAGGATGAGCATAGTTGTAAAGGATCCAGGCTTTAGGAGGGAATAGTTGTTAGTAGTTAGTTAAGGGTGTTAGTACTACTGTACTATCAGTTATCGAATGACTGAGAGCATAAAAGAGGTCTTGTACAGCAGAGCATTCAATTACATAAATAAGAATTACTACTTCTTCTACTGATTTCCTCTCATTTCCTTACCCTAATTCCTCTGTTTCCTTCCTAATTGTTTCATTCTCTTCTAAATCCTAATCTGAAATCTCTAAATTACCCGATTACACAGTTGTTGAGATTCACCATCTTAACATATGGTATCTGAGCTGCTACAATAGGGCTATTAATCAACAACAATTACCAAGCATGACAAAGTCAGTTGTGGTGTCAAATAAAGGAGTTCGCATGGCAGAATTTGAAGAACAACTCAGGGAGTTGCAGGAGACAACCCTGAGGAATATGGATGAGTTTCAAGAATTCAAAGACAAGAATGATGACAAATTTGAAGAAATAAGAGAATTGAAGAAAGATTTGAGGAAGATTGCAATGGACAAAGGAGAAGGTTGATCCTCAAGAAACTGCAAAACAAAGATCCAATAAGAAAATTGCACAGGCAGAGAAAGAATTACTGCCTAACCCTCATGTGGGATGGATTGGAAGCTCCAGTGCAACTGCAACTCAGATGTAGATGGAGACACAAGATCTGAGAACTTCAAACCCTAACACAGGAGGTAATAACTTGGTTAATAGAAACCCTAACCCTCTCTTTTGCCCTAAAATCGATTTAATGACCTTCAATGGAGAGGAACCATGAATTTGGCTCAAGAAATGTGATAAATATTTCAACATTTATCAAATTCCCGAGGAACAAAGGCTTTCAATAGCCTGTTTGTATTTTGTGGATAGAGCAGATTCATAGTTTCAAAATTAGAATTGGGGTAGACCAAAATCTTGGTTGGAGTTTCAGGAGGCTTTGTGTGAAAGGTTTGGTGATGAAGATGTTAATGATGTCATAGAGGAATTCATGAATTCGAGGCAGGTAGGGTTAGTGGAAGAATACCTTGATAAATTTGAAGAATTAAGGATCTAATTGGAGAGATTCATGCCTGAATTAAGAGAAGAATACTTCCTGTATGGGTTTATAGGGGGGTTAAAAGAAGAAATTAGGTTAGTAGTGAGGACTGTGTCTAAAGCTGTGGAGGTTGCTAGGTTACAAGAAATGATAGTGGGAAGAGGAAATAGAGGACCTTTAACCAGTTTTTGGAACCAAAAACTTGTTAACAACCAAAATATAATCACTGCTTACCCTTCAGCCTTTAACAAACCTGTTCTTAATTCTCCCTATCCTCCAAAACCTCAAAACCCTAACCTGATTCCTAAACCTGATCACTTAGGATACAAACCACAATCAAATACCAATTTCCAAAATTCCAGCACTGCAATTAAACCTATGAACTCTAACACCACTATTTCAAAACCCTTTCCTCCACCACCTACATTAAATAAAACCAATAGAACTTGCTATAAATGTGGAGATAGATACTTTCCAGGCCATTAATGTAAACCAAAAACTTTAGCAACCCTCACATATGAAGAAGCAATAGAACCAGAGATGGAACTGGAGGAGTGTGATGAGGGTGTTGAACTAGAGGAGGAGGGTGTGGAATTATCAGTTCATGCTTTGGAAGGCAGTCAAGGAGCTGAAACAATTAAGATAATTGGAAGATATAAGAACAAGCAGTTGATTATCTTAATTGACACAGGGAGCACCAACAGTTTCATAGACTATAACATAGCTCAAGAATTGAAGTTAAACTTGGTTAAAATTCCTGCATCAGTCATTACAGTAGCTGATGGGAGGAAATTGACATGTAATCATCATTTTTGGGGTTCAAATGGAGAATGCAGGAACATGATTACTCTTTTAACTTGAGAATTCTCAAGTTAAATAGCTTTGACATCATTTTAGGAGTGGATTGGTTGAGGACTCTTAATCCAATACTATTTGGTTTTGAAAAGGGCAACATTTCCTTTAGTCTTAAGGGTCAGCAAGTAACTGTCAAGGACATTACTCAGACTCAAGATTGGGGGAGTACTGATAGCATTCTAAGAAAATTGTTCTATATATTTCAAGTATTGAACAACCTATTTCCTTGAACCAACTTGCAATTGCATCAGTCCCTAACCACTGCAATCCAGACTTGAACCTACTGCTGGAATCATTTTAGGATATATTTGCTGAGCCTAGTACCTTGCCTCCTTTTCGAAGTCATAACCATTTTATAACTCTTATTCCTAACACAACCCATTAATATTAGACCATATAGATATCCTCACTTTAAAGCAAGAAATATAAAAATTGGTCACTGAGATGCTGCAAAATTCGGTGATCCAGCCTAGTACAATCCCCTTCTCATCTCCTGTTTTGTTAGTAAAGAAGAAAGATGGAAGTTGGAGATTTTGTATTGACTATAAGAGGCTTCATGAGGTCAATATTAAGAATAGGTTTCCAATTCCTATAATTAAGGACCTTTTGGATGAATTTCATGGGGCACAACTGTTTTCTAAATTGGATTTGAATGCTGGTTATCATCAAATCAGGATGCGGCCTTAAGACATTGAGAAAACTACATACAAAACTCATCAAGGACGCTATGAGTTTAATGTTTTGCCCCTGCCACCTTCCAAGCATTAATGAACAGCATATTTCAGCCCTATTTGAGGAAGTTTTTTTTTTTACAATATATTGTTGTACAACAAGACATGGCAGGAGCACTTGCAACACTTAGAAATTGTACTGCAGGTCCTCAGGAATTAGACCCTGTTTGATAAGATGTCCGAATGTTCTGTTACTCAGAAGGAGATAGAGTATTTAGGGCATATAATTTCTAGAGAAGGGGTAGCTACTGATTCCAAAAAGGTCCAAGCTATGTTGGACTGGCCTGTTCCTTCATCTGTGAAGGAATTGAGGGGGTTTTTGGGTTTGACAGGATATTACAGAAAATTCATCCTCCATTATGGGATAATAAGCAAACCTCTTGCTGAGTTACTTAAAAAGGAAGGTTTTCACTGGAAGGAAGAAGCTTAGCAAGCATTTGAGGACTTAAAGAAACTGATGACTCATGCTCATGTGTTAGCATTGCCTGATTTCTCTTCCCAATTTACTATAGAAACTGATGCTAGTAATTAGGGAATGGGAGCTGTGTTGCAGCAGAAGGGTCACCCCATTGCTTTCATCTCAAAAGCATTTGGGCCTAGGAGTATGGCGTTGTCTGTTTATGAAAAGGAACTTTTGGCAATCATCTATGCAGTTTCCAAGTGGAGGCATTATCTAGAGTAAAGTCAGTTTTTCATTAAAACTGACCATGAGAGTATTAAATACCTCTTGGAGCAGAGGTTACATACAAATCTGCAGCAAAAAGGGATTTCAAAGCTTTTGGGGCTAGATTATAAGATCTTGTATAGGAGAGGAGTTGAAAACAAAGTGGCAGATGCCCTGTCTAGGAGGGACTGTGGGCTGCAACTACCTGCAATTGCTGGGAACTCTGAATCCCAATAACCTGCCAGTGCTAGAAACAGGACACCTATAATTCAACTCATGTCTCTATCCTCTCATACTTGTGTTTCTTTATCTCAAGTAGTACCTACTTGGATGAATCACATCATTCAATCTTGTGACCAAGACACTAAGGCTATGGACTTGCTGCAGCAACTAGCCATAGACAAAGATGGCCACCCAGGATTTCGGCTTAAAAATGGGGTTTTGTGGTTTAAATGAAGACTGTATGTGGGCAGCACCACTAGTTTGAGGCAACATCTTATATAGACTTACCATAGCAATATTTTAGGGGGCCATTCTGGAATTCAGGTGACCTATGCCAGACTTTAGAAGCATTTTTATTAGCCTGCAATGCTCAAGCAGATTAAGGACTGGGTTCAAAGCTGTGGCATTTGTGCTAGGTGCGAACCTGAGCACTGTGCCTACCCAGGCCTTTTGCAGCCCTTACATATTCCAACTTAAGCATGGCGCACATCACAATGGACTTTATTGAGTAGCTTCCGAAGTCCAAGGGAAAAGACACTATTTTAGTGGTGGTTTGTAGGTTCATTAAGTATGCCCACTTCCAGCCCTTGACCCATCCATTTCCTGCACTTACAAAGGCTCAAGTGTTCCTAAATGAGGTATTCAGGTTACATGGAGCCCCACAGTCAATTACTTCTGATAGAGTCAAGATTTTTACAAGTGTTTTTTGGAAGGAGCTCTTTGCTTTATTGGGCACAACTTTGGCTTTCAGCACAACTTATCACCCTCAGTCTGATGACCAAATTGAGAGGGTAAATTAGTGCCTGGAAACTTACCTTTGGTGCATGACTCACTTGCATCCTAAGGCTTGGTGTAAATACTTATCCTTGGCAGAGTAGTGGTACAATTCTTCGCACCATAGTGCCCTCAAGATGTCCCCATTTGAGGCTCTTTATGGCTACCCCCCCACCCCTTTCCACTTGTGTTACTACTTGACTCCTCTAAAGTACAGGCTGTGAGGGAACTTTTGCAACGCAGACAACACTTGTTAGATACTCTCAAAGATAATTTAGTCACTGCTCAGAATAGAATGAAGCAGCAACAAGATAAGCACAGGTCAAAGAGGGAGTTTCAAGTAGGAGATTAGGTCCTTTTGAAGTTATATAACCTTATAGACAAACATCTGTGGCCCTGAGACAGCATTTAAAGTTGACTGCCAAGTACTATGGCCCTTTTTAGGTTGTAGCTAGGGTAGGAGAGGTGGCATACAGACTGCAACTACCCCCTACTGCCAATATACACCTTGTATTCCATGTTTCTTTGCTCAAAAAGAAGTAGGGGACAAGTTAATTCCTCTACAAGATCTTCCTATCATGTAAGATGAGGAATTGGTGACAGAACCAGAGCAGGTCCAGCAAACAAAACTGGTCACTAGGGACAACAATTATGTGCTTCAAGGGTTAATTAAATGGAAGAATTTACCAACAGAAGATGCTACTTAGGAGGATTGTTTCTTCATAACAGCTCAATTTCCTAATTGTGATCTTTCTTGGGGACAAGAAAGACTTAAAGGGGAAGGTATTGTTACATACTATAGGAAGAAATGAAAAGGGAAATAAGTGAGTGTGTTGTGTGAATTTTGTAGTAGGATTGTAGAGTCAAGCAGTATAATTGAATAATAGGATGAGCATAGTTGTAGAGGATCCAGGCTTTAGGAGATAAAAGTTGTTAGTAGTTAGTTAAAGGTGTTAGTACTACTGTACTATCAGTCATCGAATGACTGAGGGTATAAAAGAGGTCCTGTACAACAGATTAAGAGCATTCAATTACTGAAATAAAAATTACTACTTCTACTGATTTCCTCTCATTTCCCTACCCTAATTCCTCTGTTTCCTTCCTAATTGCTTTATTATCTTCTAAATCCTAATCTGAAAACTCTAAATTACCCGATCACACAATTGTTGAAATTCACCATCTTAACAATAATGCTCACCTCTATTGCTGCTCTGTTTCTCACTTCAGACCATTACATGGTTTGTTGCCTTCATTGCAAGACAAATCTTAAAATATAACAGGCACAAATACTTTAAGTAGAAGTTTGCATACCTAGGATATTTCTGCTTATTGTATATAGCCTTTATATTTTGATGGAGAAAAGCTCTTACCATCCCTCAATTATGCAATGTAGAAATTTGAATTTTGAAATTGAGGTGTTCCTAACTGATTAAATTATTTAGTGATGTTAAAATTGAGGTGTTTCTAATTGATTAAATTATTTAGTGATGTTAAAATTGAGGTGTTCAATTTGTATGTGCTTTGTACCTCTAAGATAGCATAATTTTTGAGAGGATGAAAATTTAGGTAGAGATCATAACATTGAGCATAGAACTCTTCATGTACCAAAAAAAAAAAAAAATAGAACAAATAAAATGAGGTGATTTGATAACTTCTTTTCATTGTTATATTGCATTCTCTCTGCTTTAGGAGACAACTCTAACAAAATTCTTATATTTATTTTTATCCTTCAAATTTGGGGTGAGGGAATATGACCAGATCTTTTACATCGGAAATCTTACTCCCCTTTTCTTATTTCTCTTTTTCATTACCCAAGTGCCAAGGGAATCAATTAGCTTCAGATTCTGAAGTTATCCTCCGGTCTCCATGCTTATCATTGCTTCTTTTTAGAAATTTGGGTTAACGAATTCTAAAATTAGAAGTAAAGATGAATGACAGATCTGATTATCACAAACCCAAGAAGTTTTAACAAACAAAATGAACTAGCCTCATACTAGCAAGATCCAGGACTTGATCTCTCTTGGTATATCAAGTGTGAGTAGAAATTCCATATTAAAACTTAGTGAGAGATATATAAGTGGAAAGGATTCATAAACCCATTGCCTTAAGGTTTTGGATTGGAGTATGCTGTCAAGTTCATGAGTGTGTTTTCTCACTAGACTCGTAAAGAAAATCTCCCAAGGAATTGGGCTTCCGGATACCAACAAGTGTTATCAGAGCCAATGGTTTGGCAGAGACAAGTTTGTGGAAGAGCAAGGTTACCCTCGGTGTGTCTAGATCAATGAAAGTATTAGTGCTCTAGATGATGTTGTATACTCAAACAACAAAAAGGCTTCAGCTCAAGGGGAGCCCAAGCTCAATGAGAAAGCTCGCATATGAGGGGGAGATCATTGGGATATCAAGAATGAGTGGGAATCCCACATTGAAAAGAAATGAATTTAGTGAAGAATATTTAAGAGTGATGTCAAACTCATAAGTGTATTCCTTCATTAGATCCATGTAAAGGATCTCCTAAGGAATTAGATTCTCCGGCACCAACCCTCCTATCAAGCGAGCATCAAACTTTTGGGCATTAGAGTTGTATTTTTGGTTGTCCCTTATTACTGGAAAAACCCAGTTACAGTACTCTGAACAGTAACAGTAAATCATCAATGTAATTCTCATGTGGAGTTCCTTCATTGTTACCATTGCCTCAATTATCATGTGCTCATAGAACTGCAATGGAGTTTGCATCCTCATAATGCATTTCATCTTTATTCAGAAAAGTTGTAGCTGTAGCCTGTATTCTTGCTAAAATGTAGGTTGACTCAAGATTTTTTACTGAGTTAAAAATAAGTTAACAACTCTAAATGCAAGTTAACTTGGAATCCAGTAAAATCTTTTCAATATTAAAATTAATATGTTTACGAGTTCAAATATTAACATCTTATGATTTTACTATTTTATCGAACTTGAATGTTTTATATTTCAAAAATATTTTTTTTTTCAATTATTATGAAAGTTATTACAATTTGTTTACTTCGATATCAGTTTAAGTTTTAAAATTTAATTATTTGTTATAATTGTATAATACTAATAGTTGTTACTTATGAATACATGTGAATCTGCAACATGTTTATTGTCAATATATATTGGTTTTATCGTATCATTTATGACTTCTAAAATTGAAATTAAGCTTGGAAGCATCAAGTTTAATTGAATATTTCATTTTGATGGAGGCATCACAAGTCTCCTCCTGTCTTTTAATTGAACAAACACTCTCCTCTTAATCCTTGTCTTTCGTGATTGGAGGGAGTGGGATTCTTTACTAAAATGATCCTTTTTCAGTACAGTGATGTTCCAAATTCCAATTCATGGACTGTTTGGTTGTCATTCTTTTTTTTGTGATTTGAATTGTTTTTTTTTTTTTTTTCTTGCAGTGGTCCATCCAGGTTTGATTGGGACAGTAAAGCTCAAGCTTGGGTTTATAGGCGGACAAAAGCAAATTTGTTGGAAGTTTTGGGAAGTGAATTGGAGCAATTATGTGGTGAACCTATCAAACTTGCACCAAATTCCTAATGTGTTGCAGAATTTTTGTTTCCTGGGAAAATTTAATAGTGTATTGTCTTTTCTCTTCGGCATGCTGGATTAATTTATTTCAGGATTATCTTTTTTTTTTTTTTTGCATAAAAAATAAGAATAATTGAATATAATTGAAGGCATAACTGCTTGCTTTTGAATGTAATTGCAGTATAGGATATTCAGTAACTCAATTGTAATTAAATTAAAAAGAAATATCAATGAAGACTTGCTAT
This sequence comes from Aleurites moluccanus, assembly GCA_948193065.1. Lineage (NCBI taxonomy): Eukaryota > Viridiplantae > Streptophyta > Magnoliopsida > Malpighiales > Euphorbiaceae > Aleurites > Aleurites moluccanus. Next base: position 18,602 of record CANXYC010451576.1, read on the forward strand.
TGATTATAAATTATTTTAAATATATTTAGACAAGTGACTGAGAATTAGTGTTTCACATTTAAGCATTTAATTTGAGATAAATTATAGACAGCTTAAAGATTAGGACAACGTATTCATTTGAAATTAGACTTAATAATTAGGACAATATTTTTAAAATCTAAATATTTTCAGTTTAATATTATAAATAAAAAGTCAAAATTTTTAATGATTTTATTGTTTACAAAATAAATTCACATGTTTACAAACACAATTTAAAATATGATATTTAATTGAATTATTTCATATTTTTATATTTGAAATAAATCTATAATTGAGTTATTTTTTTCTTATTTTATAAAATTATCTCAATATAATAAATATAACTAAAAAACTAAAAAATAATTATATTTTATATTTATAATTAATATTTATAAAGATTAGTTGGAAGAAAAAGTTAAAAAAGAAAAAAAAAAAAAAAAAGTCGAGAGAAAAATTGCAAATTTGCAATGAAAATTTTTTAAGGTTTCAATTACAATTTTTTTAAAAAAATATGAAATTCAAAATATTTTATAAATTTTTTAAAAAAATTTATTTCAAACATCTTTTTAGTATAATAAAACACTAATTATCAATCGACTAGTACTCCAATAACAATTGGTATATATGACTTATCATCAATAATTTGTTAAAATTTAACCCGTTATTACTAATCACCAATAGTTGACTATATATAATCAATCAAACATTGCATTTACAATATAATGAGAATAAACCTATCTATTATCTTTGCACTTTGAACATGACATCAAGTTCACCTCTCAAAAAAGTATAAATGAGTTTGACGGATTTAGAAGAAAATATCTTCAAAAATAGCTTGGGAAAAAGATCTTTCAAGGCTCATTGCAGACAAGGTCACCCCTATGAAAATACTTTGCCAATATACTCTTTTGTTGGATCATATCTCACTGGTGAGATTCTTGATCTTCATCTCAAATTAGTTTCATCAGACAATGAGCTAAAGTCCGCACATGTTAGTCACGCCATAATGCATGGTAATCTGCACCGAAAACTCAAAGTACGTTAGCAACTGACACATCAAAATAGGATAAACTGTCTAATTTTGATATCCAACTAAAATACAGTCTTGATATTAGATAGACGATATAATAGTAGGAGTCTAACACCCTAAAATCTTATTCGTCTTATCTTGGCTAAGTTTCCTGCACCAATGAGAATGAGGTACTTGTATACCAATCAACTCCCTTTCTACTGGTATACATTGTATAAGACAAGCATTATCACCTGCCATAATTTTCAACTTCATTCTAAAACTTCTCATCCATTCTCTCACTAAGAATATTATTTTTTCAAGATGGATCATTTTTTTTTCTTGAGAATTCTAAGTGATCAAGCTTTTGACTTAGGCATTGAAGAGATCATGCCAAGTCCAAACTTGACATTTGATACTCATTTGCTTATCTTGCAAGTCCAAAAATCATTCAAGACTCGGCCCCAAACAAAAAAAATCCATCATCATTCTTTGAATTTTTATTTTTTTTTTGATAAATCATATTATATTAAATTAAATTTTAAAAATACGAAGTGAGATGTTTTTAAGAGTGCTATATCAATTTTGTTATTAACTTATCATCAAACATTTTTGTTGGATTTAATGGACGGGTTCGAGAATATTAAGATAATAAGTATTTTAATATTAGCATTTGAAAGGTGATAAGATAACATCTCTTTAGTGTGTGTATATCCAACACGTACTTTAAGGTATTTATTGACCAAACATACCACACAAACGAATTCAGGGACACCAAAAATTCCACCGGATAAAAGTCGATCGCCGAAATCAGCCTCCATGGTGGCGCGTGCGCTTCACGACTCGTGGGATTGAGCCTCCTTAGATCACGTGTCGTGCACGTGATCAACCCACCCAACTAGTCGTCGTTCGCATCAAAATGACGCGTTTTTTCTTCCAGCGACATCGTTTATGTGAAACGATCTGTCGTTTTAATGGAGCTCAGCTCTCCTGCCAAACGCTGCCACGTGGCTCTGTACGCGCCGTCGTTTGCATGAAACAACTTGTCATTTTTATCAGCCGCAATGACATTCCATGGAAACGACATGTCATTTCATTTTAAAACTCTTCTCAGGCGTTGTCACGTGGTAATACCATACAAGCTGAAATTTTGTTGGGCCCTAGGCTCACTTTCAGACCTCCGTTTTCCCCTTTTTTCCATTATTTGATTTCAAATAATTTTTTAAAATTTTTGGAAATATTAAAATAATTTTTTAAAGACCATAAAATAATTTTTAATAAAAATTCTATTTTTAATTAGTTAAAAATACAAAAAATTCTAGAAAATTTGAGAAAAAAAATATTTTTTTGGCTTCTAAAAATTATTTAAAATAATTTTTGCTCATTTTGGGTGCAAAGAATGTGTTCTTAATCAATTTTTTATTATACAATATATGTATAATATTAATAATTTATGTATTTTTCTGTGATATGTTACAAAAAAATAGCGAAATGCATAAATCAATTTATTATACAATATATGTATAATATTACTAATTTCTATATTTTTTCTGTGATATGTTGCAGAAAAATGGTGAAATGCATAATGACTCCCGTGATAGTACGCACAATTGAGCAAAAGGTGAAAATTCTGAGTTTAGAGATAAAACTTGGTCGAATTCGAATGTGTTCTATTGACCGAGTTGATGATATTTATACCTTAATGGATCATATGGTATGAGTATATTGTGCTTGTCAAGAGATCATATGGATTGGAGGTCTAAAAAGTGATACAAGTCTGATTAGAGCGATATTGCGGTTTTTCAGAGATTGTGATCTACACATTAAGTTTATCTGTCATTGTGGTGATGGAACTTGTTCTTATGGGACTATAATCAAACGTTTTCTAAATGCCCATGTTCATAAAGGGGTTAAGAGTTCTGTCTACTAAAATTACAGAATCCTTCTTCGCAGTGGGAGGACTATGGCGGTCAGGAGGCTTTGGTCAGGAGCAATAATTTATTTTTTGCCAGTGGAATTGCAGTTGGAATTTGAGGTTCCATTCTAGTTAGGAGAGTTACAATGTATTAATTTTTGGATTAAGTTGTTAGGATTTATCCTTAGCTTGTGAGTTTTAAAATATTTTTGCTAGTAAAAAATATTTTGTAGGATAATTTCTTTTCATTAGTTTCAAGGATTTATTAGTTTATGAACCAATTATTTTTTTTTTTCAATTTTAATGGAATTTGCATTAGTTATGTAATAATTACCTTTATTAATTTGAGTAATTAATTTTAGTATAACTTTTGCATGACATTATTTTTGAAATATGATAAATTTAATAATTATTATATTTATAATTTTTTTTAAACTTGGTTGGAATAATTAAAGTATTATTTTGCACAAATTTATTAAAATTACTATTAATTCACACATATTATCTAAGATTTTATTGGAAACTTAGTGACTTTTTGGTTCTATTAATTGCAAAATAATATTTCATGTAGAGCAGTGGTATTAATAAAATGTGTAAACATAGTCTTTATTATATTGTGTATCTAATTCATTAAATTTAGAATGCTTCTAAGATTGTAGTTGTAGAGCTCAACATTAGTGAAGAACAAAGACAATTGTAAAAAATTTAGATTATTGAAAACTAGTATGTGCTAAAAGAACAAAGAAGCTCTTAAACCAATAAATAAAATTATGGATGAAAATGACCAATAAGGTAACACGATCCAGCATATGCGGAATCATGAAACTGAAACAGCATGGAAGAACAATGTTGATGGTTTGTCTGTCATAAAGTTTGTTCACTCACTATTAGTTTAACACTTATGAGAAGTGTCTAAAACACAATCTAACAAGATATTTAAGAGAAATGTTTGTAAGATTGTCAGTAAGTTATACGATCTTGGTTATGAGTTGACTAAAAATAAAAGATCCAAGCATTATTTCATTCTTTGCCTATAAGTTAGGAACATATGAGCATGAAACTAACTAGTAATAAAAATTTTAAGAATGCTTCTCGCTATTTGGAGCTTGAGACTAACTGACTAGCTGCTATGCAATCAAGTACTAAGGTGGATATGACTATGTCAAGCTAATATGGAGCTTTAGACAATAAATGCAAGTGAAGCAAGGGCAAAGGCAAAAATAAAACAAATGAAGTTTTAGGAAATAAAAATTCTAAGAAAAATCAATAAGAATAGTATGGATGTCATACGAAAGAAAATATTGCAAAGGTCAAATATTCAATTTTGGAATTAAGGGCTACTATTCATGGGACTAAAATATACCATAGAGGGTATGATCAGTTTACTCAAATGTAAGTGATATGTCCGTTATAAATTTTATTTTTACAAAAAAAAAATTATCCTTTATGGATTATAAAATTTGGAAGCAACAGACCATATGTTAAAAGATTGTAAAACCTTCATTAAATTTTATTGAATATCCAATGGGATATGATGGTTTTTTATATGCAATACATGTGTTTTCATAAAAGGGATTGCTACCTTTAAATTAGTTTTACTTGGAGGCAAACCATACTCTTACATATTGTCTTTTATACTCCGAAAAATTAACGAATTTAGTTTTCTATTTTTGGGTTTTCCTCGCCTTAGTTTCTATTGGTCTTTCCATAATAATTTAGAGTGGTTATATTTGGGATAAAAATTCTAAGGTTTTGATTATGTTTTAAATAATTTTTCTTGTGATGGATATTGCAAGAAGTGTAATTTCACTGTTATTTTTCCATTATTACAGTTTCACAGCATTATGAGAATGATGTGAATGCATGGCATGCTAGACTTGGTCAAATTAACTAACAACGAATGAGTCATTTAGTTAGAATGAGTCTTTTAGCTAATTTAAACAAGTATAATTGTCTACCTGTGAGCATTGCCTATAAGGAAAAACAACAAGAAAACCATTTAGAGAACTAAATCCACTCCTCCATTGAAATTTTAATCCTTTCAAACAATAAGTATTCATATGATTGTGAGGGTAAGCCATAATGTCTATTATTTCATCACCTTTATAAATGACTATACATAGTATAGTCATGTGTATTTAATTATAGATAAATCTGAAGCTCTAATGTGCTTTAAGAATTATCTCAACTTTAGTTGAAAATCAATTAGACAATAAAATTAAGGTACTTAAAACCTACAGAGGTCGTAAGTATTTGTCTGATATGTTTAGACAAATTATGTGATGAAAAAGGAATAGAGCATCCACTGACTATTCCACCACTTTGCAATAAATAGTATTGATGAAAGAAGAAATGAGAGTCTTCTTAAAATGGTTAAGTTTATGATGGTACAAACAAATTTTCCCGTTGGGGTAATGTATTTTTACAACCACATAAATGCTTATCTTTATACGCTCTACATCAGTTACTTCACTCCAAATGAGTTATGGACATGTCAACAAGTAGATTTAAAACATCCTAAAATCTTAGGGATGTAATATCTATGTCCACAGTACTTCTTATAGGAAATTAGGCCCAAGAAGTAAGAAGAGTATCTTTGTGATCTCTCAACTATAAAAAGGATATGTTGTTCATAGGTGAGCTAAAGAGTGGTAGTATAACTGAATTTTGGACCACAAGGTGTCTTGTTCTTAGAGAACAAGTTTCCTATATAAGATAACTTAAATCATGAATTCTCCTTATTAGAGACATCAAATCAAAGATTCACAAGGACCACTTCATCGAGTGGGAGAAATTTGGTGGCTTAAAGAATGAACAGATCAAAGATTCACAAGGACTACTTCATCCGAGTGGGAGAAATTTGGTGGCTTAAAGAATGAATATTGGTTCAGTTCCACCAACAATATCTGAATGAGAGTGATCCTTATCCAAGTGGGAGTTCAAAATCTTTAGTTATAATGAGAGCTTGATAGATTTTGAGATTTTGGTTTAAATTACAGTCCAATAAAACTTGATGAATATATTTTTCAAGATTCTGATTTGAGACATAACATTGTGATGCTAAGGATGAAAGGATAAATACAATGGAAGAGAAAATGGAGTTTATAGGATCAAACCAATTTTAGTTTTGGTAGATCTCCCAGTAGGATGTAAAGCAATTGGGAATAAGTGAATTCTCAATATTAAGTATAAAACTAATGGCAGTATTGAGAGAAACAAGTTCGTCTATTTGCAAAGAGATATATGCAACAAAAAGACATTGACTATGATTAAACATTTTCAACTGTTGTATGTATTATCAGAATAAGGTTATTTCTAGCCATTGTAAAACTTTGATATTGAATTACATCAAATGGATGTAAAAACTATATATCTCAATGGAGAATTGGATGAAGAGTAGTCTTCATCAAAGAAGGTCATAAGCATAAAGTTTACAGATTGATGAGTTTAATCTATGGTCTTAAAAAGTTTTTTCAAATACAAGTTTGTCATTATATCATTATAAGTTGATGACATACTAATAGTTGGAATTAATAAAAGATAATATCAAAAATTGGTTATTGTCCAACTTTGAAAGGAAGGATATGGGCGAATCAATTTTCTTGAAATTAAGATCTCAAGAAATAATAAAAGAAAGTTTTTATCACTTAAGAGATATACACAATGAAAGTTCTTGAATGATTTTTATGCGTAATTACAAACTCATAGATACTCCTATTGCTAAAGCTGAAAGCTTGATCTGTAGATTATATCCTAAAATTCCATAGAGAAAAGAACAAATGAAAAATGTCCCTTATGTGAGAGTGGTTGGAAGTCTAAAGTGTATAATAGTGTATACGAGACCTGATATTTGCTTTACTATTGAGATGGTAAGCAAATATCATTTCAACCTAGGTTTAGCATTTAAAAAGATATTGAGGTATCTTAAGAGTATTGTAGATAACTCATTGTGTTATCAATGTGGAGAATTGAAATTCAAAAGCTATACATATGTCAACTGGGCTAGAGATATGGATTTGGAGTAATCCACTTCTGGATTTGTTTTCTTGCATAATTGAAATGTCATATTTTGGAATAGCAAGAAATAATCATGTATAGCACTATCCGCATGAAAGTTGAATTTAAAGAATTTTCAACTGCAGTACAAAAAATGGTCTGAATGAAGAGATTTTGGAACATTTTGGTACAAGGTGCTATGAGTGAATCAGTTTTGAGTAAAATGTGACAGTTAAGCAACTGTAAGTTACACCAAAGATCCAAAATTCATTACTAGATCAGATGTATAAACACAAAATATAATTTTATGATAGACTATAGTTACACGTAAGGAAGGTGAACCTTAAATATGTTCTACTCATAAGATAGTTGTAAATCAATGTGACCAAACATGCTCTTAGAGATGTATACTTTGGACATACAAAGACTTAAGAATTGCGTAGATGTTGATGTATTTAAATTATTTATAGTTTTGTTCAACAAAGTTCACTTTTTTATTGATACCAAAACATGGTGTTTGTTTTGTGCTTACATGAGTGTAAAAATATTTAGTACATTTACTGTTATTATATTGTGAAAACATGTCAAACAGAAAGAAGATTGACCTTCTCATATGGGTAATTACCTTTATTTATCTATGAGATGAATTGAGATGAGACTATTTTAAGCGAATTATTTGTGTAATAAGAGAGAGCTTGTGTTTAAAACAAAATAGATGTCTCATTTTAGAAAATGAGATTTACATATCATGATAATAATATTGAAGCGGCAAATTATGTGTAATTATGCATATATCTTTCTAAATCGTTAAATCTGCATAGTGTTTATAAATAAAAAATATGTTTTTGATAGACATACGCTCCTTGAAAAAGGAAAGAATACTATGACATGTGTTCATAACATATGTGCGAAATTTGACTAAAGGGAGAACAAAAGTTAATGATCTCAACTTTTAAAAATATGAGACCCTAAAGAATTTTGATTCTCTAATTTACTACCCTTATGACTTTAGGTTAGTTTCTAAGATATAATTTAGTGTTTGTTATCTTAGAGTATTACTAGAAGATCATTAGTAATTCGATCATATGGGACACCTCTAGAAAAGCAAGTTGAATTATGATTGAGAGAACTAAGTAGAAAGGAATATTGTTCAATGGTCACTTTCAATTTTTGTATTCATAGGTCAACCAGTTATGTTTATGAGAAAACATAATTGTGAATACAAAATGTTATGAGATCAAAAGAGAGACAAAAAAATATGATAAGTAATCTAGTGTGGTGCATACATTATCTACTCAAAAAACACTTGTCAAGAAGCTATATATCTCTGACAGGTGTATAGTAAAAAAAATCTCTAGTTGTATGCCACTTACACGATCTATTTGCCTAGTATGAAATGTCTATAAGGCATGTCATTGATGAGATATGTCTCGTCATGTACGAGTAAAAAATGTTAGATTTAATGGATGGGTTTGGGTATGTTCATAACAGATATTTGGACCTGGATCCATTAAGTAATAAATAAATAAATTTAATTATTTAAATATGATAATAAGTTATTATATTTATTTTTTATCCATTTAGAATTTAAAAATGATAAGATAATATTTTATTTGTTGAGAAAAAAAACTTTCTACGTTCTTTCTAAAAAAAAATAGAGAAAAAACTCTCTCTCTGTGTGTTAATGTTATTTTCCCTCCAATTCACTGTGGTGAACAAATAAAAAGACATTGGTGGCTCTTAGGCTGTGGTCAATGATTCTTTCCTTTCGTGGTTGGATTCTAGACCAGTGATAAGTTAATGAATCAATTACTGCACTATAAAAGGTTAGTAATTTATTTTATATAAATTATTTGCATAATTTAATAATTTATTAGATAATTATGATTAATTTTTAAAATATTTTAATTATTTAATGCTTGTTTAAATCCCAATTTAAAAATTTAAAATTCATTAATATTGTATTTCATAATATTTTTAAATGAATTTAGTGTTTGACTTCTTACTGAAGGATTGAAAAGCTAAACAATTAGTTTTTTTTTTTTGAAAAAAAAAAAGCTGAACAACTGAACAATAAAAAAATGGCAGTTATGTGGTCACCATCACAGATAATGAAATCATGGTCAGCAGAATCCTAAGATGAATAAATATCTTAAAAAAAAAAAGATAAAATAATAAGAAAAAGGAAATTTGAAGGGGCAAAGAGACAACCACCATCGCCACACATCCAAATCTTCCTCAAAACACTCAATAAATCTCCACCACAAGAAACTAAAGCCAAGTTGATTCTTTTCTTTTCTCTAATCTGAAGTCATTCTTTTATTTATTTCTTTATAAACACGAGCTTCCCTTGATCATAGAAATTAGCAACCATTACTTATTAAATCCAATTTCTTTTATTTTTTAAAAATAAAATATTTATTAAAAAAATAATTAATTTAACTAAATAAAATAATCAATAAATAAATCAAATAAATTTTTTTACATATAATTTCAATAAATAAAAATTATAATAAAATATAACTCTTAAATGGTATAATAAAATTTTCGTTTTTTTTTGTTTAAATGATTTTTAAATTAATTTATTTAGTCAATGAACTTATTCATTTAGAGATATTGAAATTAATTTTAAAAAACTTTCATATTTAAATTTTTTAAAATTATTCTTTTTTTTTATTTGTCATTTAAAAATTTTATTTTATTTCAATTTATTTATTATTTTTAAATATATTTTAATATTTAATTTTTTAATAATATTAAAATCAATTTTAAATAATGATGTATTAAATTCAAACACTAAATCGAAGTTAAATTTACTTAAAAGAATTTAATTTATTTAATTCTTTATCTAAATTATTAGACTTTTTAATTAAAACCAAAGGACAATCATTGATAATAATAATAATAATAATAATAATAAAAGAGATTAAATTGTTATTGGCAAAGCAGAGCACATCTGCACATGGGGATTAGATGATGATAATCTTTCTGAACCACAATTTGTTGTGAGGTTTATGTGAGTTTTTTATAATTTAAAATTTTTAATAATAAATAAATTAATTGAATTCCTACACATAAAGGTTGATGTGATGGCCAGCCAAAAACTGGGCATTACTTTATTTTATTTTAAAGATTAGTAATATTTTTGCCTGAATTAATGTTTAGCAGTCTCTGAATAACAGAGGCCCCCACCTGACGTTTGTGGAAAAAAAAAATAATAAATTTAAAACTATAAATATCCTGCTAACTATTATCCAAGGTAGAGGTGGCAAATGAGTTAAAGTGATCATAAACTACTTGATATTTGATTGTATAAAAATTTATTCATATTTTTATTTTATAAATAAATTAAATTTAAATTTTATTTTAATATTCAATAAGTAAATAAATTAAATTTAAATTAAATTAAATTCTACTAAATTAAATTTATAAACACCTGGTTTAAAAATTTATGAAAATATTTACAATAGATTTGATTAATATGTTTAAGAACTACTCAATTATTATTAACCTAAAAATTTTAGCACTCTAAAAATATATTTTATCATTTCTATAATTTTTTTGTAATTTAATTAAATATAAATATTCTTAATTTTTTTCATAAGTGCAACTCTTAAATAAATATTATATAATATAATTATATTTTTATAATATTAATAAAGTTTCAGATTAAAATTTTATTAATATTAATATAATCTAATATTTTAATATTTAAAAATATATTTTTATTAATTAACATTTTAAGATAAATATAATACTTAATTTTATAATTGAAATTTTTTAATATTAATTGAATGTTTTTATTTTTATATTAGTTTTAAATATTTTTTTATTATAATTATTTTGTTAAAATAAATATTCAACCATAAATGAGTTATAAATAAATTTTAAAATAAATTAAGTTTGAATTCGAACTCAATTCAATTATAATATAATAAATCAAATTTAAATCAAATTCGATTATAATTTATAAATAAATTTTTAATAAATTAATTTAAATTTAAATTTAATTAATAATTAAATGAATCGAAATTAAATTAATTTAAAGTTCAAGCTTGAATTTGAAAAAAAAAAATTATGAATTAAGCAAATTAAGATTCGACTTGATTACAGTCATACCGACAATCAATTAAATTGACAACTGAACAAGACTTGTACTGATCATAAAATCTAGTTATTTTCTTAATAGCTAAATCAAATCATCACTGTACTACATATTAAGTCTAAAATTTAAAGAAGGTAGAGACTCTTATTTCATTTATTTATTTTGAAAATTTTTATATTATTTTAAGTATTTAAATTGATTACAAAATAGATATGAGATAATTAATAAAGTATTTAATATATAAAATTGAGAATTTTTTTAAAAAATATTTTAGCATATAATAATCGTAATTGAGTAATTTAAATGAAAAAAAATAGATATTAATATATAAAAACAAATAACCATACTAAAATAATATTTTTAATATATTTTAATTGTTACATTCCATCACAACTCTCCTTTTTATTGAAAATTGTGATTGATAATTTGTATTTTTATATTAGTATATATAAATAAATAAAAAATCATAGAAACACCAACTTAAAAATTAATTATAATTATTATTATTATTATTATTATTATTTATAAAAAAAAAAAAGTATGAAAAATATTTTGGATTCGTTTTCACATTGAGATTTATCAATAATAATTTTTCTTTTTCTTTTTTTTTCTACTAAATGGAGCCAAAAATGTCATCATTTATATTTTGGGATTCATAATTCTTTCGTCCGAAGGTTCTGATATTAACTAGGATCATAAAACTGTACTCTAATATAAAAATAATATAATCATTTCATGATTCGATTCTTGATGTCATTAGATACCTAACTAGAAAATCCATTTTTAGTTAATTTAATTCATTTTGGTCAAGAATTTCATATAAAAAAAAATGATGATAAAAAATTTTAATCCTACTTATTCATAGATCAAATTCTTTCTTGGTTGATTATTTATCTCACTATATAATTAGCTAAGACCATCATATAATATATGTCAGTGTGTGACTAATCCTATGATATAGATACTAATAAACCTTAATTATTTATGTACAAGACGATGCGTCAACTCAAATCAATTAAAATATTCTAATATAATTAGGATTGATTGATTAATAGTAAAATTTTATGTCAATATTAATTAGTATTTTTGTACGATCACTTATTCAATAAATATTTATATATTCATCATAACATTCCAACAAGTGATTTGTGATTCATAAACTTCTATATCATTAGTAATTTGTATTAACTAGAAGTATAAACAAAAATAATGATCTTTCTAAAATTATTAGGGAAGCAAATATTCCAACAATCATGAACATTTTAAAATATATGTACTAAAATAAATAGTCATCTCAATTTTCATATCTAGAATAATTTATTTACCAAATATTTAAGGACAATATTCTAAATTAAATGAAGAAGAATCATAAATAAAGAATACATTAATTGCCATAACATACCTTAAAATTAAGATGAGTCAAATTACATAACACTGTTTTTACATTCTCTTTATGCAATAATTTTACATTTATATTTATATATTTTTATTTATTTATTATCATATTTTACAATGCATAATAATTAATTTAAAATATTTTTAAAGAACTAGTTTAATAAAAGACAAAAAAAAAAATATTCATTGTTTAGACACCTAATAACAACTTATTTGACTTTATATATAAATAAATTTTAAAAATAAATTATAACTATAATATAATTACTAGATCTTGTTATCAATTATCATTTGAGCATTTTTTACAAAACTGATATTTAGAAATAATATTTAAAAAAAGATTAAATTAATTAATTTAGAATATTGTTGAATAAGAGAAAAATTATCAATAGTATTTAAAAATGAATGAATGAATGATAACTACAACCACCACCTTTCACAAAAAGTTAAATTAAAGAAGCCTCAAAATTTCAAATGAATTCACATGTTAGGAAATCCATTTGTATCAAATAGAGATTGGTTTTAATTGGATTAAAGAATTAAAATATTTTGTACACAGAAATTATCATGTGATTATTTTATATAAAAAAGAAAATTATTGGGTATACTAAATATACTAAGAAATAGTACATTTTTATCTCATAAAAATATAAAATCCATCTAAATTTATGGGATGATAAACCCTACGTTTTGCAAAAAACTCGATTAAATAAAAAAAAAAATTTCCACATAAGATTATGAAAGAAAAAATTAGATATTTCGATACACATTGAAATAAGAGACAAGTCTAATTTATTTTTTAAAATAAATTTAATTTTGATTAAAATTAAAATAATATTTCTTTTATTTTAAAATAAATGTCTTAATTTTTTTTTGAAATGTCTTTATTTAATTGTTATATGTCTTAATTTAAATGACATTTTATATTAAGGAGCTGTTTGGTTGGCCAACTAAACACTCTTAATTGCCGATTGTCAATATCGCTAATTGAAAAAATCTGTATTGTTTGGTTAGCCAATTAAAAATTCCGATTATGTCAAAATTTCTTTTCAATCGGCAAATCCCATAAGCATTTATAAACTGTTTATAGTTATTCGCGATTTGACAACCGTATTTTTATACCAATCGCATATTTAGTAATCGCTCTACCAAACACCTCTTAAGTTGATAATAATATTCTCATTAAAAATATGTTGAAAAATATATAAATTAATTAAAAGATATAAAAGTAGAGCGAATTAAAAAAAATAAAAGGAGATTAAAATAATGAATGAATTAAAATAATAAATAAATTAAAAATGTTAAAATAAATTAAAATTTTTTATTAATAATTGAATATTTTATAATTAAAATATTTATTTTAAGACGAATGAATTAATTAACAATTATAAATAGAAATGAGTTGGGGGTAGGTTGGTTGGTTGATTTTATTTTAGGTTATGAGGTTGTAGGACATGCCACGAAGATATAGCTCTCAATATTGAGTTTTGTATTAATCAAGTAACAACCACACTTAAGGTCCCCTATACTAATTAGGTTGGTTTATGGGCTCTATTATCTGGGTGCCCTCATATTAACCATGGCAATTTCTGACATCCAAATTTGCATTAGTTTATAAATTTATTTTAATTTGAATTCAATTAAATTTTTTTTTTCATTAAATATAATTTCAATATTATTAAATTAAAACACTTAGAGAGCGACTGGCGACCACTTGCACTGTAATTAACGGTCATATTTTGTGCAAGTATTTTGAATTCATTTTTTTTTTGGTATTATATATTTTATTATATTTATGTAATTTTTATTTTTAATTATATATATATTTTATATAATTATGTACATAATAGTAGGCTCAAAAATTTAAATAAATAGAAGAAAATTTGTTGCATTATAAATAATATATGGTAAGGTAATAAATATTTTATATAAATTAAAATATAAAATGTTGAATAGATATATATTATTTTATTATATATTATTATAATAATATATTATTATAAAATGTTGAGTGACGTTTTTTAGATTAACACTCTCGTTATTATATAAGCTTTTATTTTTTATAACATAACATCAGAGTTTAATTGATTAATATATGTGAAAAATAATTTATATATTTATTATATTATAATTTAAAACTGAAATTTCAATTTCATCTCACTAAAAATTTGTGTTCGACTTTTAAATTTATTATGTGAAAAAATTCGTATTAGATTCAATTCTATTAATTCAGTTTTCATAATAGATTTGTAATTGACAATTAAGTTAAATAAAAATTATCTTAATTCAGTTATCATTTGGGATGAGTGTTAAAATAATAAATATCACATATAGATTAAATATAAAATATTAAATAGATATATATATAATTAAATTCTCTAATTTCAATAATTAACTTTTAAAATTAACACTCTTGTGATTATATAAATTTTTAATATTTATAATAATATATAATAAAATAATATATACTTAATTTTTTAAAATCAAAATTTAAAGAGTCTAATGTAGGAGGAAATTAAGGAGGGGACTAAGGGTAAAAATAAAAAACAAGAATTCATGAAATTAGAAGCCAAATATAAAAAGGAGAAGAAACTAAAAAAAAAAAAAAAAAAAAAGAGTTTGAGGATAAAATTAAAAAACATTTATGACAAAATATGTAAAGAATAAGAATCTTAAGTGAGGGAGGCGAATATGAAATTAAATAAATATAATATAAAATTAAAAAATATAAAGTTAATTTATTTTGCAGCCACTATATATATATATTATGTAATTATAATTTACGGTGATTCAAACAAAATTCTAAAACATACTAAGGGAGAAATAGGATGAATATATGTAATTAAATAATTTTTTATCTAGTTTTTTAATTTTGCATAAATTTTATGTAATTATTTATATGAGTATAATTTAAGATATCAAACATATTTATATTATTAAAATTAAAATTTTATATTTTTTTTGTGTCTCAATTTTATTTCATATTATTTTATATTTTTAAAAATATAAAATAAAAAATAAACACAAAATAAATCTACACTGATATTATTATGTGTTGTACTCATAGCACTATTGTCATCTGGCGCTACGGCGCCACCTACCACCGCCCTACCACCCTTGAATTAAGGGGCTTCGATTTGTGAATTTTTATAAAGTCTAAATTGTTTCTCTAGGCATGATCTGCCTGACAATTTTTCAGGATTCGCCCACTCAATTACATTTCCTCAAAGCTGCTACTTGCAGCGTCCTCAAGAAATGAATTATAGAACCGCAGAGCTAAAAATTCATAATTCAAAATTATATAATGGGATTGCGTGGATGTGATAGGGCAATACATATTTTCTTTTTATGTATATAGCAAAAAGACATTATAAGCTTCAGCACTACATACATATTATACTCAATATTTGTTTGTTCATTCATTTCGTAAACAAACTTGGGCTTGTTCAAAAAATAAACTATTGCGATGATATAAATCAATATAACATATATATTATACAATAATTTATATGAAATTTCATATCATACATAATTATTTATAAATATACATAATTTCCTTTTAAAAAATTATATTCATAAATATTTATGATAAAAATAATATGTAAAATTCTATCATCATCTATTATCCATTTATTAAAATAGAAAACTATTTTTTTCTCTTAATTCTCTTAAAATTCAAATTAAGATATTGCGATGAATTTAATTTTAAACTGATATTTCTATATTCTCTCATCTATATTTAGATATTATGATTATATTGTTAGGATTTTAGATTAAGCAATATGTGATTGTTTGAAACATTATATTCTAAATATCTAATTTTGAATATTTAGCATGTTACTCTCAGTTAGCATATATATAGGTTTACATTAGAGTTAACTAGTTAATGAGCTCTTACCCATTAGACCCACTACAAATGTCCATTATCTATTAGGAATTATATTAGAACATATATTAGGGTTATTTAATATACCCAACAATCTCCTCCTATGTTCTAAATATAACACTTTTCAATAGATAAATAATATAATGTTCAAAACAAAATATTGAATCATCATATCACAAAAAGATTTATTACTCAAAATATAAATTCTTTAAGCACACTATCAATTTTAGAAACAAAATAAATTGAAGCAAATAAATTAAATATATTTGAATAATAAGTATACCAACATAGAGTTCTAAAATTTAACTAAATTCAATCAAATGGGCAATTTCACTTGCAACTGAACTATTTATTCAACTGAAAGAAAATATAATAGTCCCCCACAATCCAAAGCAATAGAGAAATTATTCATCAAGTAGATTATCCTCATCAGAAGTCAAGTTCAACTCTGTTTACTTTATTTTCGTCATTTTCTGTAAGTTACCAAATGTGAATTTCATATGAATTCAATCATTTGTATAACTCTTTAAAGTATCTAGTTCATCCAAAAGAACTTAGCATAATACCATAATGACTGAAAATAATAATATATTAATGTCAATTAAGCATCAATATCAATAATACATTAATGTTAAAAATAGTATGCATCATGTCAAAACCAATTAGCATCAATGTCAAGTTTTTTTATAAGAACAAGATCTAAACAATTTCTTTTTCAAAAGAACCATTTCATGTTTTTATGTGGAATGTTACAGCTGCCAAGTTCAAATCTAGTTAAGCTGTATCATCAAGTATGGAATGATACAACCGCTCAGGACAAAACATCCAAATGGAGATATATTATCTCATCAAATGTGGAATGAGACAATTCGCCCAAAAGGATATATCATCAAATGTGGAATGATATATTAATAACTGTAAATATCAAAACATTATCAAGTGCTTATTTTAATCACCAAAGGGAGATTCGAAAATTCAAAATAACACAGATGTAAGTTAATGCCTGTCTCATATAGCTTTTAACCACATTTTCCCCCCAATTTTGAATATTCGATCTTTATTCAAACCTTTTGTGAGTACATCTGCAATATTATCTTTCGATCGCACATCAACCAAAATGATAATACCTTGTTCTATTAGATAATTTAGCGTTGTATGTTTCAGCCTAATATACCTCCTCTTACCATTAAAGAGTGTGTTTTTCACTACTGAAACTGTAGCTTGATTATCATAGAACAAACTTAAAAAATTAATCTTTAGACAAGTCAATGAAATATCCAGGATCAGATCTCTTATTCATTCTGCTTCTCCTCCTGCCAAAACTAGAGCTGGTAGTTCTGATTCCATAGACGACAAAGCAATATAAGTCTGTCTTTTGAATTTCCATGCCACAACTGCTCCACCCAGTGTAAAAATATAACCACCAGTAGATTTACTATCTCCAAATTCTAAGCACCATGATGCATCAGAAAAACCTTCCAAGATACGAGGATGACCATTATAGCATAGAGCATAATTTAGAGTACCCTTAAGATATCTCATTAGTCTCGTTAAGGCATTCCAATTCTCTTGACTAGGATTATTAGTGAAACGACTCGACATGCCAATTGTAAAGGCTATGTCTGGTCTAGTGCAATCAGTTTGGAATAATCCAACTGATTCACACTAGCTCCTTCATTAGGGCTTAGTCTTTTAGTAGGGTCATATGGTATCTCAGTCACTTTACACTCACTGTATCTCCATTTAGAAAGTAGTTTCTCAATATAATGAGCATGGCTAAGGGTGATACCTTGCCCTCGAAAACTTACTTTCATTCCAAGAATAGTGTTTACTACACCAAGATTTGACATATTAAAGGTTTTAGTTAATTCGCCTTTTACTTCATTTACAGTAGAAAAATCTGTACCAAGTATCAACATGTCATCCACATACAAGCAAATAATTGCAATCTTATTCGACACATAATGGAAGTAAATATATTTATCAGAATAACTAGATTTAAATCCTAAGCTCTTTATAACTTTGTCGAATTTTTTATGCCACAATTTAGTTACTTGTTTTAGACCATACAAAGATTTGTTTAATTTACAAACTTTGCTCTCAAAATCTTTCATGAAAAACCCTTCAGGTTGGTTCATGTAGATTTCTTCTGTTATATCTCTATTTAGAAAAGTTGTCTTTACATCCATTTGATGCACAACATAGTGTTCAATAGACGCCAATGCAAAAAGAATTCTAATCGTAGCCACATGACAGACTAGTGAGTATACATCAAAATAATCTATACCATAGATTTGAGTATACCCTTTAGCTACTAAACGTGCTTTATACCGTACTATTGATCAGTAAATATTTAGTTTCTTCTTCAAAATCTACTTACAACCTATAGTCTTAGCCCCTTTTGGCAAATCGACTAGTTGCCAAGTTTGATTTTGTAACAGAGAACTCATTTCATCATCGATGGCTTTTGCCCATAATAAGGAGTCCCTAGATCTCATCGCTTCTTTATAAGTAGATGGATCATCGTCTAAATGGTAAGCGACAAAATTCTCACCAAACGTTTTAGGAACTCTCTCTCTTGTAGATACTCTTAAAGGTAGTGATTTATTAATTTGAGAAGTGTCAGAGGAATTAGGTGCAATTTTTATTAAAGGTTATGAGTTAATTTCTATAGTACCAGATAAAGTTAAGCCTTGATCTTTTAGAAATTTATCCTCAAAGAATACTGCATCCCTAGATTCTATAACCACATTGGTAGATAGATCCAAGAACCGATCAGCTGCACTATCCTCTGTACTACCTAGTTATACACATGTGTTGGTCCTAGGTCCTACCTTTGGTCTCCTAGGGTCTGGTATCCTAACATAAGCGATACAGCCCCAAGTCTTTAGAGTATCATATCTACAAAGATGTTTATGCCATAATTCATAAGGTATTGAATTTATCTTAGAATGTGGCATTCTATTCAGGATGTGACATGCAGTCAAAGCTGCTTCTCCCCAATAATAAGAAGGTATGCCAACTTGCAATAACATAGAGTTTAATATTTCAGTTAACGTCATGTTCTTACGTTCAGCTATGCCATTAGATTGTGATGAGTAAGGAGTAGTAGTTTCAAGTATTATGCCATAAGAGTTACAAAATTCCATGAACTTTGTCAATTTGCATTCTCCTCCCCTGTCACTCCTAAATCTTTTAATTTTCAAGTTTAATTGATTTTCAATACGATCCTTAAAAACTTTAAATTTATTAAATACTTCATCTTTAGATTTTAACAGATAAATATGACAAAATCTAGAAAAATCGTCTATAAATGTGATCAAATACTTCCGACCTCCTCTAGTTGTGAAACTTTTAAAATCATATAAGTCAGAATGTATTAGTTTAAGAAGTTATGTACTCCTAGAAATCGACTGAAAATATTTTCTAGTAATTTTAGTTTGAGCACACACTTTACATTTGTTAAATTTGATCGAAGAATCTAATGGTATATTATGAGTTTTAGCTAGTTTAATCATTTTCTTATAGTTCACATGTCCTAATCGTTTATGCAATATTTTTGGATCAATTAAATTTGAATTAACATGACTAACTGTTTTATTTGCTAAATTCAGTCTATACATACCACCTACCAAATAAGCACATCCAAAATAACATGAGTTAACAGACAAAGTTACTCTACCATTAGAAATTAAAGTGTTCATGCCAGCAATATCTAAAAAACTGATAGAAATTAAATTCTTTAAAATAGATAGAACTACTTTAACATTTTTTAGAATTAGAATTTTACCTGAAAAGAGCTCTATGTTTGTTGAACCAATGTGAGTCATTACTTCTTTGTCTCCACTAGCCACAACGATAGTCTCGTTGACTTTAGTAGCAATATCAAGTTGCATTTTGTTCTTACAAACATGACATGTGACTCCTGTATTTAACCACCATTCTGAAGAAGTAATGGCCTTTTCACTTTTTTCGATCATAGCAATAAAATTCTGAGACTCAATATTTTGTACTATCATATTTGTTTCTTTATTTGGTGTGTTAGATCTAGTTTTTAGAGGAGCCTTACATTCTGCAATGAAATGACCCTATTTCCTATAATTGTGGCATTTGCCCATCTTCTTCTTAGAAATGGTCTTTTTGGCCTCCAACCTAGGGAGTTCATTTTTGGTCTACTTGGATTTCCTAGAAAATTTCTTGGAATGTGTGATTGTGTTAGCAGCTGACTGCTGTTGTCTGACAATTTTCAAGTTATTTCTAGCTCTGTTCTCATCTTCGATTTTGATGAATCGTTTGAGATTATCCAGTCCCACTTGTACATTTTTTCTATACATTTTAATTTTAAAAGTGTGCCATGCAGAAGGTAGTTTATAAATTATTACCCTAACTAAGAAGACATCACAGATGATGATCTTTTCATTATTTAATTTAGATCTCAGATTTTCGAGATCAGTTACTTGAGGAGTGATTTCCATATCTTCATTAAATTTGAAATCCATGAATTTGTCAACTAGGTGTGTTTTTAATAATTCCTCCTCTTTTCTAAATTGAGCATCTAAATTATCCCAGATTTATTTAGCAGTGTTGTATTTGTTAAAAACTTTTATCAGCCAATCAGAAAGACAATTTAATAAATAGTCATTGCAGAAGTCATCATCCTTATTCCATTGAGATTCATCAACATCCTCCATTGTATTAGCAAAGGTACTCAAAATAGTGTGAAATATATTTTCATATTTCAGTACAAATTGAGTCTTTCGCTTCCATGAATTAAATTCAAATCCACTAAAAAATTCCAGCTTGACCATCTCAACCGGAATACGTTTATCCATTCTTCTATATATTTAAATAAACAATTAAATAACAAAAATTATATAGAAGAAAAATTGGAACAAGTGCACCTGAATCGAACCAACAATTGAATCGAACTAATAATTTGAATCGAATCGAACTGACAGTTAAATCGAACTAGTAATCGAATCAAACCAGTTTCAAATCTTTTGCTTCACCGATCTCCAAAATAGTCTCTCTTTTGCCTGGTTGAACAAAACAACTCTAGTGATAGAAATTGATGAAGCGAAATCCGCCGAAAAAGAAAAATTTTTTTTTTCACTTCTTTGCACCGAAATTAATTAATGCTCCAATTAATTTCAGTACCCCCTTCTCCTTTTTCAATTCGATGAAGGTGAGCGGCCAAGACTTGGATGATTTCGATTTTTTTTTAATTAAAAAAAAATCAAGAACTATAAAGCTTGAAAATTATTTAATAAGAAATTTTGAATCCAAAAATTAGAAAACCTAATGCTTCAAGATTGTTAGGGTTTTAGGTTAAATAATATGCGATTGCTTGAAGTATTATATCCTAGGTATCTAATTTGGAATACCTAGTATGCTGCCCCCAGGTAGCATATATATAGGTTTACACTAAGATTAACACCAGTTAATGAGCTCTTACCCATTAGACCTATTATAAATATTCATAATTTATTATAACTTATATTAAAACATATATTAGGTTATTTAATATACCCAACATATATAAATTTTAATTAGACTATCACTATAATATAATCATCAATTATACATCATATTATATCATATATATTACATATGTTAGCATATGCGAATTTTACATTATTAAATTTTCATCACAAACAGAAAATATAATAGCATTCATAAATAACAAAATATATAATGATATAAATATATATTATGCTTCTTAATATATATATCAAATTAAAGCATGAATATGATTAATAGAAAACATTAATAAATAAGGATTATGTACTATTTATGAAAATTTTCTAATTATAATTCTTTTAAAACACTTAAAAATTCAGCAAAAAATTTTATGGAGTTTTCGCCAAAATAGAACATAAGTCCTAAAAAAAATAGTTTTACAAGCAAACACAACTTAAATATATCAAATTTCCATCCGGAGGCCTACTATCGTCATCTCTTCCTCCTCAGTATTCCAAAATTTATAATCAAGCAATATAATAAATATAGATCATTTTTCTTATACCCATATATATATATTTATTAGTCATTATTAACAATCCTCTTCAATAAAGCATTTAAAAGAATCTAATATATATAATAATTAATTTAAATCTAACAAAAAAAAAACATTCAAATGCGTAACCATGTTCATTCACTATATAGGACAATATCAATAATATTCCAAATTAATCATCTCCAAATAGTTTAAATAAATCGTGTGAATTTATAATAGTTTTAATTTCTTTTACTCTCAAATTATTCAAATAACGGTACACTCACACAAATTAATTATATAATTATTTTCAAATTATTTAACGTAAATTCTAGAATATGTTGGAAAGTCACTACCCAGATCTCCATCAAGTTATCGATGGGCTGCCGTCGCCATTGGTGATTAAGGGCGAGATGGATAGCTACGGTTAGTCTCGACGCCTAGAAGCCAAATTATAATTCACTCTCCCTCACTCGTCGGAAAAAATTAAGAAAAGATATGATTCTCTTATTTTTTTAGTTTGATACTCTGGTCAAGGATGATGGTGAAATGGGTATGGAAATGAAGTTGGGAAACAAGGAGTCTGTTGATATAAAAATCGTCGGGGAAATGAGGCCTGATTTGGCGAGAATTGAAGTCTAAAGTTCTCGTCACTGGCAGCAATCAGACGACATATGAGATGCCTCTCGGTGGTCATTCACAGTGCAACTTTGGCAACAAACTCGCCAATTGTGGGCTCTTTTGGTTGTGGCGGTTTCACAAATCGTTGGCCTAAGACTGGCCGATCGGAATATGTTACCCTTCTCTCTCTTTCTCTTTCTTTCTTTCTAAAATTCTACTGCTTAGGGATTTTGAACTAAGAAATAGATTTTAGAAGCTAAAAAATTGGAATTATTATAACTGTGAATCAAAAAATATTAATAATAGAAAATCTCATATCTCATTTTATAGAAATAAAATTTCATAAATTTTAAATTGAATTCGAGTCAAATTACATTGTAACTACAATATAATTATTAGATCTTGTTAACAATTATCCTTGGAGCATTAGATACAAAACTGATATTTATAAATAATATTTTAAATAAAATAAAATTAGTTAATTTAAAAATGAGTTGAATTTCTATAAAAACTATCAATAATATTTAAAAATGAATGAATAAGTGACAAGTACAACCATCAACTATAAAAATAAAAAATAGAAAAAAAAGCCCAAAATTTCAAATGAATTCACAAATTATTAGGAAAATCCATTTGTATCAAACAGAGACAGTATTTGTAACTTGGTTTTAATTGGATTAAAGAATTACATTGTTTTGTACATAAAATTTATCATGTGATTATTTTACACACATAAAAAATTATTAGGTACATTGGATATACTAAATAATAATACATTTTTATCTCATAAAGACATAAGATTCTCTCTCTCTCTATATATATATATATATATATATATATATATGTAAGTGAGAGTATTTAAAATAAAAAAAAACTCAATTAAATAATAAAACTCCACATAGAGCAGTCAAAGAAAAAAAAAAAACATTAGATATACTGATACATATTGAAACAAGAGATAAGCTTCATTTATTTTTTTTAAATAAATTTAATTTCAATTAAAATTAAATCAATAATTATCAATTATTAAATAAAAAATAATAATAAAATACTTAAAAGGAATAGGGAGTAGTTTGGTTCATTAGGTTATGAGGTTATAGACCCTGCCACGAAGAATCATATAGCTCGCAATATTGAGTTGTATATTAATCAAGTAACAGCCAAACTTGAGGTCCCTAATACTTATTAGGTTGCTTTATGGGCTTTTATTATCTACGTGCCATCATATTAACCATGGAATTTTCTGACATATCTGACATCTAAATGTTTATTTTAACTTTTTTTCCTAAAAAATATCATTCATTACTAAAAAACAAAGTTACAAAATATCAGAAACACAAAAAAAATTATGCATACAAATTACTATTATAAGGATAAATCAAGAGTTTTTTTTTTACCAAATTATAGATAAAAGAACAATAAGCAACAAGTTAAATTAAACGAGAACTATTTAATAAAACACTTTCATACTGCTGAGATGGATCAATTGCTTCCTTAGCTGTATTAATATACTTATGGCATTACTTTCAAAAAAATACTTGCTTATACCCTTTTTTTTAATTGTCAATTGGATAACTGTCCTTAAAACCATATCTTCTCAAATAGCTGCAGAAGTAATATAATATTTGTCCTTTAAAGGTTCAAGTTAAGGCTTCTGAAGTATCATCCCTCATAATAACAATATAACTGTCTAAATTATGTGTTGTATCCACTACTGCATTAAGATTTAGCTTAATTACATTTATTGGAGGAGGTTTCTACATTAAATTGGAACTATCACCTATTAAAATTATAAGAATGTTCAAATATATTTTTAAAGTGTTAAAATTATTAAGATAATAATAATAACAATAATAATCAAATTATTTTTTAACTCATTAATAAAACTAATTGTGAACATATTTACTATTTATAATTAAATTATTTATGAATTTAATTTTGTTAACTTCGATTCATTTATTTACAAATTTTAAATTGAAAATTTAACTTATTTATAAAATAAAGTAAATATAAACAAATTTTTATCGTATCCAACGTCTAATTCAACTTTATTTAGTCAACATCCAACCGCTCACGAGGCTCAACTTATTTCCACCACTACCCACTCAATTACATTTTTCCTCAAAGCTGCTCGTCCTCAACTCATGAATTATGGAACCACAGAGCTAAAAATTCATAATGGATTGCGTGGACGAGAGACGGCAAAACATTATTATTATTATTATTATTATGTATACACCAAAAGATATTTATAAGATTTCCCTCAGCAGCGTCTGTCTAAAGCTTCACCACAAAAACATATATATATATAACATGAATAATGTACTTTGTTAAATTATATTATATTCAATATTTGTTTGTTCATTGAGTTGGTTGACAACCTTTGGCTTGTTCGAAAAATAAACAAATTAATCATAATTGTTAAAGATGACAAATTTTGATCCGATCCAATTATTTGAATGGGATTTGTCAATCTTAATTTAATTTGTAATTCGTTTAAGTAGTATTTAATTTAAAAATAATTTGATCAAAATAATTTAAATTTAAATTATTTAAATTTGCGGATCAATTCGTTTAACTCGACGATTCAATTAATTGATCCGACCTATAATCTAACTCATAATTTGATCTGATGATCTAAAATAAATTAATTTTTTAAAAATAAAATTAATATTATGATATTTATTATTAAAATCAAAACCATATAAGACTTAAAAATTTAAATACTTAAAATTCAATATATATATATATATATATATATATATATATATATATATATATATATATAATAAAAATTAAATTTTAGAGTTATTTAAAATTTTTTTATCATATCTTAATTAAGAATATTATTTAAAAATTTATCACGTGTTAATAAATTAATTTGATGTATATGAAATTATTTCATTAATTTTTTATATGATATTATATTTTTGTATATTATAACTAATTATATAGTTATATAATTAATATATTTTTATTATTTTTTTAATTAGTCTATATATAAAAAATTAAATTCATATATATTTTTATATTAATATATAATAATCAAAATGATTAAAAGATAAAATTTAAATTAATAAATAATTAATTATAATAATTGACAAATATTAAGATATTTTAATAAAATATATAATAAATAAAATTAAAGAAAATATGAATCATAACTAGTTATATATAATAAAGAATTGATATATTAGTTTGATCTTTTTATATATTATTAATAATTTTTTATCTTAATAATTTTATTTATTTTATAATTTTTATATACGTAAATTAAATTAACTTTAAAAAAATAAAAAATATTATTAATTACTTTATTAAAAAATTTAATTATTATATTATTAATTATTATTTATAATTTTTTTATACATAATATAATTTAAAACAATTATATTATTTTTATATTTAATTTATAAATTTTAAAATTATACCACAAAATATTAAATAATAAATAAATAATTATTAAATAATTAACACAAATACTTATTAATAAATAATTAATTAAAAAAATAATTGTTAAATATTAAATAATAACTAATTAATTAATAATAAGTATTAAATAATAAATAATAATAAATTAACTAATTATAATTTATAATTAATTATTAATTATTAAATACTAATTATTAATTTATTTATTTTAAAATTACATATAAAAAATTTTAAAATAAAAATAAATATTTTTTAAAAATAATTTTTATGTATTTTTATTTTATATTATTCATAATCCGTAAATTCGAAATTTTTTTCAAAATTTTTTTAAGCCAATCCGACATGTAACTCAATTCGTCATGTAACTCGATTCGTCTTCAATTCGAAATGATCCACGTATAACCCATAAAAAAAGATGACATCCAAACTGACTTCAACCCGAAGCGACCTAACTCAATCCCACCTGCCGACCCATTTGCCACCTTTAATAATTGTTATTTGTATGGTTAAAAAAACAATTTAGCTTGTTTCTGTACTTTATTTTGGAACATTTACAACAAGTCTAGAAATTTATTTTACCATATTCAATTTATGCATTAAAAATTACTTTTAGATGTGAAAATACCTAAAATCATTTTCATAATTACGAAGACTGGCTTCAGTATTGTAGCGTATAAGTTAAAAAAAAAGTTAAAAATCGTAAGTCAGAATTACATTATCTCATTAATTAACAATTTTAATACATATTAATTAACTAACGATCAAGCTAAACACTCTTGTTTTTTACTTCTGGTTAGAAAAGTTCAAGCTAAAAACTATCCCTAAAATACCTCAAATCGATCGGCTACGATTCCCCAATGAATCAACATCGACGGCTTCAGATACTTCGTTCAATTTTCTGTTACTGCGTCGATGATATCTTTTCAGAGACTTGATAGTTTTCATAGATCTTGAACCACCCTGACACTGCCGTTCCGTTTCAGTTATCCGGTTTTTCAAAGGCCTTAACTGTAAGTCGTAGTCAACAGAAATAGCTTCTCCGTCACCGTCACCGTCAACTTCACCGCCGCCAGCCTGAGTTTTCAACGATGAGCGGTTGAGATCGATCTGTGATGTAAATAAAGAAACAAATCCTCATCGTTGAGTTCGTTATAGAAAAATGCAAAATTCTAGAAAAATAACACCGTACACAAACCTGAAGATCTGTACTCTCACGCATCCGTTTCAAGGATTTCCCGTTCACAGATTCAAAAACTACTCCACTCAGACTTTCTTTACTACTTGTTGAAGAACATGACGAAGAGCTAGCAGCCGGTGGTGGCGGCGTCGAAGAAGACCATGGAACCACCTGATTATCATCAGTATCCCCTTCCTCCTCCCCGTAGGCGCTGACATCCTCCTCCTTAGATTCTCCATCTCTTTCTCCAACTTTACCTCTATTTACACATCTGTCGCAAACAGAAACAGTGCGGCCGAGTTTAGCGCCGACGGCTTTCCAAGGAGTGAGAGATTGACAGGTCTGACAAAGAAGACTACGCGAGTGTCGAGCCACCAGAAAATTAGCGCCGTGAACTTTAGCATCACAGTCCCAACAGAGACAGGCTTCGTCGGATTCACAGTAAGTTATCGCCGGAAACTGGCACAGCTCACAAATCTTCATTTTTCTCTATATTAATTAAAAAATTATAAATAAAATAAAATCTCCCAATGAATTGAAGAGTTCTCCTTTAGCTTTCAAACTATTATTGAATGTCGGAATTTTCGGTGTCGCCTGCCTTTGGCTTGCTTTATATTGGAAAAATAAATACAAATAGGAAAATATTTAATTATTTAAGAAGGGTAAAATAGTAAAATAAAGGGTCTAGGGTTTTGTGGTGTCCCGCAGTGCCACGTGTCGGACAAAGAGGGAGCATTTGGTTTCTGTGGTTACATACACACTCTGGTATTGATTTTGTTCCCTGGGTTGATGCAGAGGATATTTGTGTGTTTTTGAATTTTGATTTTTGATTTTTTCTCAAAATATTGTGGGGTAGGATGATGACGTGTCATTCGGCGTGGCGAGATAATAGTAACAAGATTCTTATACGCTTATGTGGTTGGATATGATAAATTTGAGTCAATGACTACTTTTTGGGTCCCGCTTTTTTTCTTCTGAGTTTTTGCCTCTCAGGTCTCTTATTCTTCTTATTTTCACACGGATACGATTGAATTTCGGAGATATTTTGCATTTGGGTGTGCGTAAAATAATGGACACGTAACTTTTTTTAATTAGTTCTCTCTCTCTGCATTTTATTTTTTATTTTTTAATTTAATATTTTTAAAAATTAAAAATAAAACTGACTACGGACTTCTCGATAAAAATCAAACTTCCTTCTTTTATTTTTGAGAAATTTAAAATGTACTATTTTTCATTTTTAATTTTAATTTTACGGGTCTTTATTTTCTTTTTTACTTTTATACTTTTCACAATTTTAAAAATTTGATATTTTGATTTTTTTTTTCTTCTGTTGGAGTGCAGAAAGACTATTTATTTGGCTAATTTGCTAATCTCCTACAGCTATGACTCACTGCTAACCAGTAATCCCAACATTCTCTTTTTCTGAACATATATAAATCTTTGGTTTAAACTCAATTTCTATAGATTAAATATTTTATTTTTAATAAATCTATTATCTTTTACAATTAGAATCCAAAATAATGAAATTTTATCATACCCATCTCAGTTTTTAATGTTTTCATTGCCTTTCTTTGGAGATTTTGTTGAAAAAGTTTAAGAAGTTTGCAATTTTTCTGTTTTTGCCATTACTGTGAACATATTATCTGCAATTTTCACCTTTTCCTTTGCTTTAGGTTTGTTTTTACATCTTTTTTTTAGGAATTCTGGATGTTAATGAATTTTTTTTTTCATTTCTTGATTGAATTAAATTTTATGCTTGAATCTGTTTTGTCTTTTCTGACGTGGATTTTAGTTTTGGGATTTCTCTTTAATTACTTATGTGCAATTGGTAAATACATTATTAAGTTTGTATCATTCAATTTGATACAAAAAATCATCTGAATTAGCAGGTCGTCGGGTATTGATATTATTTACAGATTTCAAAGGTTCAAAGAGAGTCTTGCGCTTCTAAAAGAGTTTTAAAATTGGAATTGGATCTTTTATCTTGTCGTCATTGATAGATTGATCTTTCTATTTTTTTTGAGGTGTTTCATAAGCAGTATCGTCTGTTACCTTGTCTTAATTCTTGGTTGATTTTGATTGAATTTTGGTTGTTTTTTGTTGACTTTTATTTCCTTTACCTCACGTTTTGGTTGAGTTCTAATTGAGTTTGGTTGATTTTTAGTTAATTTGGTTGATTTTGGTTGTTTTTTTTTTTTTTTTTTTTTATTGATTTTCATTTTTTCTACCTCACATTTTGATAGAGTTTTAATTGATTTTAATTGAATTTTGATTAATTATTGGTTGATTTTTATTTTCTTTACCTCAAATTATTTGCAACTTGCTATCGAGTGTTACTATTTTCTCTAATTAATTTTAAAAAAATATTTAATATTTTTAAGAGCTTGAATTACTAAGAGCTAGTGGAATTGTCAAGAGAAAAGTTATTCAAAGTACATTAAAAGTTATGTGGTAAAAGAGTAGCATCAACATTTTTCATGTGGTAATTTTTAAGAGATTTCTAGTAAATATATGACTTTGATGAGAGTTATTATCGAATTCATTCTTTGATATTTTTTAGCATGTGAAATTAAAAAGAAGCGACACATGGTTATATATATATATATATAAAAGAATAGCATGTTGTATTCCGTAAGTTCTAACAGTTGCAAGTCGGTGAAGGTATCACACTTCCTTTTTTCACACTCTCATTATGTATAATCGAATAACCATAAAAAAGTAATTATTTTACTTGAGAAGGAATTCTTGAAAAAAAGAATATTTCCACTGAAAAAATGAAAATTTTCTTGTTTTTTCTTTGTTTTTGTAAATTTTCCTTTATTTTTTCCTAATTTTACATTAAAATTTAAATTATGAACTTTACATTTTTTTTTCCTTTCTTATTAACTTTCTTAATCAATTCAGATATAAAATTGACAATTCTAAATAAGAATTTCAGATTCTCTTATTTTAATTATTGAATAATGGAAGATTATATTTTTCCTAATTAACAATATATATATTTTGATAATTTTCGCGTCTTTCAATTTTATTAACAAATAAAATATAAATATATTCTTGAAATATACCATGAATATCACATCGATATTTTAAGTTTTTGAAGATATAAATAAGATCATGGAGTTATAAAAAATGGGCATGATGCCCCTTTTCCTTTAAGCTCCTCTTACTCTTTGTTTTTTTTTTTAATATATTTAAATTTTTAAAATTTATAAAATATTCATTTTATTTTTAAAAATTATAAATAAATATTCAATAAAATTCTTGTGAAATATATTTTGACATATTAAAACTTAAAAAATATATATTTTTTCAATTTAGTATAAATTATTTAAATATAAATTTAATTTCTAAACATTCTTAAGAATTATTATTTTATTATCAAATTATAAAAATTATTATCCCTACATATAATTTCACCAAATATAAATTTAATTAATTATATATATGTATTGTAGTCTAAATTAATTATTAACTTAATTATTTATATTTTCTTACTCATTAATAATTTAATTATTCTTAAATTTTTGTAATATAATTTCTTCAAGTAATTTTTATTAAATTAAATTTCAGTTTGAAATAATTAAAATTTTAAATTTTCACTATTTATATAATTAAAAGAATAAGTGATTAAACACAATTTATATTAAAATATAATATAAAATTAGTTAATATAAATTACATTTAATTATTTATTTTTTTAACTACATAGATAATGAAAAAATTTGAATTAAATTATTTGAAGAAAATATATTATAAAATTTTAAGAATAATTAAATTATTAATAAGTGAGTGAAAAATATAATTAAGTTAATAATTAATTTAGACTATGGTATGTACATATAATTAATTAAGTTTATATTTGATGAAATTATATGTAGGAATCATAATTTTTACAAGTTGGTAGCTAAATAATAATTTTTAAGAATTTTAAGAAATTAAATTTATATTTAAATAATTTATACTAAATTAAAAATATATTTTTTTTAAATTTTAATATGTCAAAATGAAGTACATTTTATAAGAATTTTATTAACTATTTATTTATAATTTTTGAATCTAAATTGAATATTTTATAAAATTTTAAAATATTTAAATATATTTATAAAAATAAAAAAAAATAAAAAGAAAAAACAAAGTCAGGGTCTTAATGGAGGAGGAGACGCCTTGCCTTATTTTTTATAATTTTAGGATTATATTTACGTCTTAAAAAATTTAAAGTGTTGATATGATATTTATGATATATTTTAAAGGTATATTTATATCTTATCTCTTTTATAAATAATTTTAGTATTATTAAATTAAAAATTAATGATAATAATATTTTTTTATTAGATTTATTGATTTTGTGATTTCAAATTAATCAAACTAAAGCTTGATGAGCTCTTTAAAATAAATTATTGATTTAAATATACAAACTCCTTTCTATCTTTAATTAAAATTGAACTTTTGAATATTTAAAAATAAAGAGATTTCCATTATGACATGCACAGGACTTGTTTGATATACTTTGCGATCGAAATCTAAGAAAAATAAGATTTAAAATTCTTAAACATTTATTTAATTAAATAAAATTTATTGATTAAATTAATTATACTTTAAAAATATATGGCATATCAATAAAAAATTGGAGTATTTTAAATATAAAAAATTGGAAAGTATTTAAATTTGTGCATCAAAGTTGTAATGTTCCCAAAGTGACAGTTGGGTCTAATTTCTTATGGGATATGAATTTTGGACAATCCATATGAATAGACCCAAATTTATAACAATGGGTCTCGATATGTGTAGTGAGCTCAACTCTCTTATTAACTGTTATAATATATTCGATTTCTTTACTTTTTTATTATAATAAAATTACAATAGTACTCTTGTAAATATTTTATAAATAAGCTTATATATTCATTATGTATTTTTCATCACTCACTTTAATTATGTTTTAGATTTGTGTGATCACTCCTTTAAATTGGAAGTTCCTTATAACTTAAATATTTATCATAGGATTGACGGCTCAATCTATATATCAAACTTTGATTGAAAGTTCTTGCAGTCTATATATCAGATCTTTGAGCCAAAATTGATGGTATCGACCACCTATATATTGGAAAACTCATGTTACTTTTATTAAAAAGATCCCTAACTACCAATTGACTCACTCGCCTATATACCAGTAAGTTAGGTTACTTTAATTGCATGAATACGAATATCTAGTAATGAAAAAAATAAAACAAAGAATTCTTAATAAACTAAGGTCTTAATTTTAATTAATCTGCTTAGGATTAATTTTAGGGTTAATATTTTTTTTTGCACTGCCCAGTGGAATCATTTTAAAATTAAGATGTCTAGTACTGAAAACAACACTGATAATCATACCGGTAAGTCACCATACAATTTTGAAGATACTGATGGCCGTACATTGTGAGATCTCGCTTGAGCATCTCGTCCAGTTCGCTAGAGCGAATCAAAATGCTCATAGGGGTTAAGCCTCATGGATCTGCAGAGCGTATAACCCCGAATTGATATCGTGTTTTGAAAATGATTTTGATTTTTGTGACTTCATGGGGAGTTGCCACCTTAATTTATTTTTGTTGAGAAAATATAAGGTAAAAAATCCAATTTGACTCCAATTACGGCCCAATAAAAAGAACACTAGATCTTCGTACCAGATTTATGTATTCGGGGATTAGGTTTTCGGTTGACTTTCAATTTAATCATGATTTGAAAATATTATTTTCGTAAATGATATTTATCGGATATAAAACAATATATAAAATAATTAAACTACTCATCCAAAGCAGCAAAATAAAGCAATAATTTATATTTGGATACCAATTCTAACTCTTATGAGTTTTAGGTTGATAACACATTTTTCAATATTATATTAAAACAAATAATATAAAAATAATGCAAAAGGGAAAAATGATTTTTAGAGTTTTAAACTTAATGCTTGATTAAAAGCATACATACGTATCCCTTAGAATGTGAATCAAAATTTACGTAGTTCGCCCTTCTTAAGAAAGGGTTTTTAGTTTGACAAAGAGTTTTAGACTTCAGGTATGTTTAGAAGTTTGGGGAAAACAAGTTGTAATTTAGGATGTTCTAAATTAGGAGGATTTGGATTTAGGGATTATACATTTTATATAGGCCGTCAGAGGGTTTTACATGATCAGAGTTCCACTTTGGAATCAGATTTGGTTTTAAGAAATCAAATTAATTCAAAAAGAATTAATTTGAGACTCTAGAAGCCAATTTCCTAATCTTTTATTCATTAATTCAATGAGAATTAAGAATTTTTTTTTTGAATTCAAAGAGAATTTAACTTTTTTTTTTTTTTATATATATTGATTATAAAACTCAAAGAGAGTTAATTATGATTAATTTAATTTAATTTATTTAATTAATTAATTTTTAAATTTCCTCAAATAGAGAGAGAGGGAATAATGAAGGAATAAATGGTGGAAGTGAATGGTCAGAATGAGGGGGGTAGGGGGTTTATATAGGAGTAAGGAAGGCAATTTGGAAATTCTAAGGTTGGCAGATCCGCTAAAAGGAACTGGCTGATTCGCCATAAGGGACAGACATCACTGCCATAAGGAACAAGCGGCACTGCTAACAGAGGCTGGCTACACAAGCCACAAAGGCCTGCAGCACTTGGCGAGCTTGGGCCCTTCGTGCTGTTTTCGCATCTTCTAGGTCTCCAGTTGGTCCCGTTTGGTCCGATATAAATCTGGATATGTCCTGAGAGTGTTCCAAAGGTTCAGGAAAGTCTGATTGCTTTGCATATGGCCCGATACTTATTTCAGAACCTGCAAAAGTCTAGTTATATGTAATGAGGTACAAAGCTATATGTTCATAGATGCCCCTCATCATGATTGCTTTTATTGAAAAGTAATTGTGATTATAGTGTGCACATAAGCTATCTAGGATGAACAGGCAGATGATCTTAAAGATGATACTAGTTCTAAGGTAAACATACAAGATGGATGCTGGAAATGATGTTGATGTAAAGGTAAGCACACAAGGCAGAGGTTGAAAATAATGTTGGCGCTAATGTAATCACACAGGGTGGATGCTGAAAATGATACTGGCACTAAGGTAAGCACATAGGATAGATGCTGACGCTAAGGTAAACGCACACAGTAAATGCTGAAGATGATGTTAGTGTTAAGGTAAGCACACATGATGGATGCTGAAGATGATTTTGGCGCTAAGGTAATCACATAGGGTGAATGCTGAAATTGATGCTGGCGCTAAGGTAAGTACATAGGATGAATACTGAAAATGATTCTGGTGTTAAGGTAAGCACACAGGGAGAATATTGAAAATAATGTTGGTGCTAAGGTAAGCACACATGGTGGATGCTAAAAATGATATTGGTGCTAAGGTAAGCATACAGGGTGAATGCTGAAAATGATGTTGATGCTAAGGTAAGCACACAAGGTGAATACTGAAAATGATGCTAACGCCAAGGTAAGAACATAGAGTGGATGTTGAAAATGATGCTGGCGCTAAGATAAGCTGTAACACCCCAGTTTAAAGGCTTTAAACATAAGCCTTAAAGGGCAAGCTTAAGAGATGTTTGATATGTTTGAAAGTTGTATATTAATGTATGTTTAAATTGAATTGAATGAATGTGCATGTTTTAGAAAGTTTTACACATGTAAAAGTGCTTTAAAGGCTGTTAGGAAGAAATCGGGAAAAATTCAGTTTTTGGTGAATTGGGGACAAAATGGTCATTTCGTACCCCTTCGAGTTCTATGGAAATTAACATGATATTTAAAGGTAGAAAAGAATATTAGAACATGAAAATGATGGTATTTAATTTATTTAAAGTTTTGTTGGAGAATTAAATCCGGTCGAAAATAGTTCCCGGCAAGCTGCTCAATTGAGGTGCTTCATTTGAACTAAGGGCAAATTGGTCTTTTTCTTTGAGATATAGAATTATATGGTGTATGCAATCCTATGGCATCATTTTAAGCTTGATTAAATCTAACCATTGGATAAAATGATGAAGAAATGGATGGTTAGATGTATAGGTTTCACAATTCCTATCATAAGCTTAAAGTATAGGATTACTAGCTTTAGTTATGGATTTGGTGTAACAAATGTATATATAAGCCATTTTTGTTGACTTTGATTAACCAATAGTATAAAAGTAAGAATGATGGATGGTTGGATGGCTAGGTTTCACCATTTTAAACATAAGCCTAATATATGGAATCATTTCTTTGATATTTGGGTGGATTTTTCCCACCACTTCACCATTGTCATCTTCCTTATCATAAATCACCAACCATTTTTCTCTTTCCTCTCCATCAATGGTTCGGCCACTTCACTCCATCACCAAACCTTATGCTTTTCTTCTATTTTTGGATAGAAACATATTAATTCCAACCTTGTGAACTCAAATATAACCTTAGATTTCAAGGAAAAACTTGAAAAAGCTAAAAATCAAAGCCTTGAAGTTTTGAAAGAACTTTTGGTAAGTTAATGGTTTTGTGATTCTTTTGATTCAAATATGTTTATATGGAGTTCTTTGATGATTATTGATGTTCAAAACACATTTTGAATGGATGAAATTCGAAAAGATGGATTGAAACCCTAATAGGAAGAACTTTGAATCAAAGTATGATTTTGATGATTCTTTTGGTTTAAATGATGTGTATGATATGAATTTGTGGTTGAATAATGGAAACAAGCTTATTTGGTTAAGAATCCAAGTTGGCTGAATTGAGGTACTTAGAAAATGATGTTTGATTTTTGGTGTTTAATGGTTTTAAAGGTATGAATGATGTATATTTAATGTATTTAACATGAATTGATAGCTAAATGATGGAGAGAAACACATTTGGATGGAAACTTGGTTTGTCCGAAATATTGAAGTGAGAATTATGGTTTCATGCTTTGATGTTTGATAGGTTTAAATGATTAAATGTTATGCATTTGATGTATATGAATGTTTTATAATTGAATGATGTTGAAAAATGGAAGAATGGAATGATTTCTATTAAAGTGATACAATGTTGACTTTACTACTTTAAGGTCTTAGGTTAATGTAAATGAAGAAGTAAGGTTTTAATATAGTATAATGGCATAAATGATTGAAATGTATAAGGTTAAATGTGGGAAGGTTGAATGGTATAAGTGATTTGAAAGCATACTTGAAATTTGATGTATGTTTGGTATGGAGTATAGAGCTAAGTGTTTGAAAGTTCATAACTTAGCATTTTAATGATGAACATGTATAATGTGAATGATATGTGATGATAGAAATGGATTTGATACATAAAAGGTATGAAAAGTGTTAAAAGAGTGATATAGGGCCTTTGAGGTTCAATATGTGTTTATGTGTGTTTATGTGAGTTAACATGTTTGAATATGCCTTGATATGTGGTTTGATATGATTTATAGTGAGTGTAAGTCTTATAAGAGAAATTTGGTTATTATAGGAGAATCGTCCTGAGCTAGGGCTGCGGACGGGGAATCTCGGGCTGACTAGGCATGATTGAGTGGAATTTGGGAATTTTTGATAGAGGTGAGTCTATATATATGATTGATGCATTATTCATTCATAAGTCATGCATTTATGTATATGAAATGATATCCTTGCTTGAAAACCATTAATGATCCATTTTTGGGCAGATTTGCCAATATGACCTAAAACAGAGCTACCGAAATGCCTATAATTGGCACAAACTTTGAATTGCTATAAAAGTTATTCTGAAAGGATTTTTGACATAAAAACAAACCTAATTGTCTATCATATATATGAATTTGTTATTGGTACAAAGAAAATGCCATGTAAATATTGATTTCAAGGCAAACCAGAAAGTGCCTAAAAAATGAGAAATGGATCAGTAATTTGGGAGCTAGTTGCGGCAGCGCAAATTGGGCCCCGGCGGGGAAAAATATGAAATTGAGCCAAATTCTTTCTTTGAGTCTTATAATGTTATATGTCATCTCTTAAGTCATATTTGAGACTTATTTTGATATGTTTATGCTATATGGGACATCTGGATATAATATGTTATAATAGGACTACTTCGACGGTGTAGAAACAAACCATCGGCTGTGATCACAGATATATGTTATGACCTCTGCTAGGGAGGGGTGAAATTCCCTATACATAATAGGTTGATGGGTGGAAATGAGTGATTGGGTGTATATGTGATGGAAGAGAAGTGAAGCAACAACTCAGTATGATATGATACGATATGACATGTTATAGGCTCTTGTTATATTATATGCATTATGGTTCATGATATGTATTTCATCATACCATTATCAGTTATTGATTATTTATAGATCATTAATGGATAGATGTGACTTGTCATGAACAATATTGCATACTCATATATATACATTGACTCACTGAGTATAATGTTATACTCACCCCCTCAGTGGTTATATATTTTCAGGACCTCAGTGAGGCAGACATCCATTGGCTACATCATCTTCAGCCTTAGATCATAGATGTATGTATTTGAGGCCACTCCTGTATATAAAAGTTCCTTGGTATATAATGTATATAGGGCTTGGATTGGTTTAAGTATAATGTCAATATGATCAAATGATAATCAGATATTATATGATTATGTAAAAGTTGTACATATATATGATATGAGAACTTTATATGATATGTATATGATATAAGAAATTGATAGGATACAAATATGATATGAGATATGGTTACAAATATTGAAGTGCATATTGAGTTGTGATTGACCAATGGAGGTTAAAAGGGGATGTATGTTTTATAGGAAGTGAAATTTATATATTTTATGGATAGCTTAAGTCAGAGTTACAAAGGAAACTCTATCAGTTTTTTTATATGCATATTATGATGATTTAAAAAAAATATCACCTAAATGTATCACAGATTAAGCAATGATTGTAAAAGTAAAGTTAAAGTAAAAGTATGGGTTCTTTGAGGTACTGGTCGCCTTAGCATTACCCGTACCCTAGGACCGTCATGGTCTAAAATTAGGCCGTGACAGAATTGGTATCAAAGCTAAAGGTTTAGTAAACCTATGATGTTATATGCCAGTAATAAAGTATATACCAAGGAACATAGGAGTTTGTGTATCATCTAAGTTAGATGTTATCTTTGTTGTTTGAAGGAGGGTCAGCATAGAGCTGATAGTGGAGAGCCTGAGATAGGCACTGATATTTTTGTTCAGGCAGAGGGGAGCAGTATAGGTGATATTGCATTGAGACAGGAAATGCAGGATTTTAGACAGGAAATGCTAAGGAGAAATCAAGAAATGATGCAGATGTTACGGGCACACATAGCAGCACAGGCAGCTACAGTACAACAGCCACCACCACATGTTCAGCCTATTGTATAGCCTGAGGTACCACCAGCACCAAAGAGGGTGCCAGCTGAACAGAGAAGAGTGAGAAACAGAAGAATCATACCTGAGGGTGGTTTTAGCATCTCAGAATTCCTGAAGCTACAGCTACCTACCTATTCTGGGGAGTATGGTATAGACCCAAGTGACTTCATAGAGAGGGTAGATAGAGTTGTGAGAAAGCTCCCATGTTCAGATGCCAGGATTATTGAGCTGGTAGGCTTATTATTTGTGGAGGATGCTTCTGTGTGGTTTGATGAGCACATTGATGCCAACATCCATGGTAATGACCCGATCACCTGGGAAGAGTTTAAACAGAAACTGATGGATGAATTTCTACCAGCAGGGATCAGAGATAAAAACATTATGAGATTTGAACAGCTTAAATAGGGAAATCTCAATGTGACTGACTATGCTAGAGAGTTCAGGAGATTGAGTAAATATGCTAGACAGATAGCTCCCACAGAGGTAGATTTGATTGGCCATTTTAGAAGAGGTCTGCATGCTTCATTGCATAACATACTGTTAGTTGGACAGTATACCACATTGGGACAGATCATTGATGCTGCTGCACTGTCACAGCCTGACTTTGGACTATGAGGGTCCTAGGGTACGGGTAATACCTAAGCCACCAGTACCTCGAAGAACCCATGCTTAAACTTTTACATTTATAACTTAACCTGTGATACATTTTGGGTGATAAATTTTTTCTTAAAATATCATATTATCAAACATTCATGCAGAAAAACTGACAAAGTTTCCTTTGTAACTCTAACTTAAGCTATCCACAAAACATAAGAATAAACACTCCCAATATTACATACATCCCCTTATATCCTCCATTTATCAATTGCAACTCAAAATGCACTTCAATATTTCCATTCATATCATATTGCATATATATATCATCTTAAGTTCATATATCATATATAAGTATAATATATACATATCCATGTCATATCAATTTACCAGTTGATTATTTCAACATTTTACTTAAGTCTATTCAAAACCTCTATACATTATAT
Source organism: Aleurites moluccanus (assembly GCA_948193065.1). Taxonomy (NCBI): domain Eukaryota; kingdom Viridiplantae; phylum Streptophyta; class Magnoliopsida; order Malpighiales; family Euphorbiaceae; genus Aleurites; species Aleurites moluccanus. The sequence continues at coordinate 58,527 of CANXYC010451576.1, forward strand.
ACCAAGGAACTCTATATATAGGAGTGACCTCAATACGTACACCTGATCCAAGGCTGGAGATGGAATAGCTAATGGATAACTGCCTCACTGAGGTCCTGAAATCATAGAACCACTGAAATGGGTGAGAATAACAATATACTCAGTAAGTCATTCTTTATATATGAGTATGCAACAATATTCATGACAGTCACATCTATCCATTAATGATCAGTAAATAGAAATACTAGTGATAGCATAATAAAGTATGTAGCATGGATCATAATGCATATAATATAATAGGATGTCTGTAACATATCATATATCATGCTGTAACTTCATTTCATCACATCTCCCCAATCAACCATTGCATATGGAATATTCTCACCCTCCTTAGCAGAGGCCATAACATAAATCTGTGATCACAGCCGATGGTTTATTTCTACACCATCGAAGTAGTCCTGTTATAACATATTATATGCAAATGTCTCATATAGCGTAATATATATTAAATTAAGCCTCAAATAGGACTTATATGGTGATTTATATCAATAATAAACCCAAATAAAGGGTTTGACACATTTTCATATTTTTGCCCACCAGAGCCCAGTTTGCGCTGCCGCAACTGGCTCCTAAATTACGGGTTCATTTTCATTTTTCAGCCACTTTCTGGTTTGCCTTGAATTCAATATATACATAGCAATTTCTGTATACCATTATCACGTACATATATATATAAGATGATTGGGCTTGGTTTCAGGTCAAAAGGTCTTTTAGAATACATTTTATAGCCAATCAAAGTTTGTGCCAAATTTAGGTATTTCGGTGACTCCATTTTAGGTCAATTTTGCAAAATTGACCAAATGTGGATCATTAATGGTTTTTAAGCAAGTTTATCATTCCATATGCATAAATGCATGACTTATGAATGTTTATGCATCAAACATATATATAGACTCACCTTATTTACAAACTCCACAAAATCACTCCCAATGGCCTAGTTAGCCCGAGACTCCCCGTCCGTAGCCCTAAACTGGGACGATTCTCCTATAACATTCAAATTTGCCTTATAAGACACATATCTATCAAAAATCATATCAACATACATATTATGCCACATTAAGGCATAATTAAGCATATAAACACATAAATACACACATTATGCATATATTACACATTAAGCACATTAAAGGCCCTATATTAATCCTTTAACACATTTCATACCTTTTATGCACTAAATGCAATTCCATCAACACAAATCATTCACATTACCCATATTCATCAATATTATGCTAAGTTATGAACTTCCAAACACTTAGCGCAATAATTCATACCAAACCTATACAATTTCCCAATTATGCCTTAAATCACTTATACCATTCATTCTTCCTACATTTAACCTTATACATTCCAACCATTTAAGCTATTA
>CANXYC010451596.1:0-25679 GCA_948193065.1 Aleurites moluccanus
TTCACGAGAAAGAAAATGGCCACTCATGATCTTGTGCAAGTTCAAAAGTCCAATCCAAGTCTTTTGAATGAGGTAACAATTTCTAACTCTTTATTACAAGGTAATCTTGAAGTGCAGGAAAATAATGACAAACAAGACCTACCAATTACTCTCAGAAAGAAAACCAGAGAATGTACAAAATGATCATTATACCCCCTTGCACAATATTTATCATTCCAAAAATTTTTACCCTCACACCAAGCCTTTCTTATAAACTTAAATACTATCACCATCCCTACCACCTTGTCCGAGGCTTTATCCAATAAAAAGTAGAAATAAGTTATGAATGTGAAAATGGAAGCATTATAGAAAAACAAGACATGGGAATTGGTGAAGTTACCAGCGCAAAAGAAACCAGTAGGCTGTAAATGGGTGTACACAGTGAAGTACAGAGCAGACGGGTCAATTGAGAGATACAAGGCACGGTTGATAGCCAAATGTTACACTCAAACATATGGGATTGATTACTTGGAGACCTTTGCTCCTGTTGCAAAAATGAACTCAGTAAGAGTATTATTGTCACTAGCAGCTAATTATGGTTGGGATTTACAACAGTTCGACGTTAAGAATGCTTTCTTGCATGGGGAGTTAGAAGAAGAGATATATATGGAGGTTCCACCTGGATATGGGAAGAACTTGGCTACTAATACTATGTGTAGATTGAAGAAATCTTTGTACGGCCTCAAACAATCACCAAGAGCATGGTTTGGAAGGTTTACTAGAGTCATGTTGGCAAGTGATTATAAGCAAAGTCAGGGAGATCATACACTATTTATCAAACACTCTCCTTCAGGGGGAGTTACAGCTCTTTTAGTGTATTTTGATGACATAATAATAACAGGGAATGATGATACAAAAAAACAGGTATTGAGCAAGTGTTTGGCTAAAGAGTTTGAGATTAACTCATTAGGGAGGCTGAAGTATTTCTTTGGGATTGAGGTTGCACATTCTGGACAAGGGATCTTTATCTCTCTACAGAAGTATATTACAGATCTTCTGGAAGAAACCGAAAAAACTGCATGTAAACCAGCAAATACTCCTATAGATCCTAACCTTAAACTTGGTATAGCAGAGGAGAATGCCACAATCAATAGGGAGATGTATCAAAGGCTTGTGGGAAAACTCATTTATCTGTCTCACACAAGGCTAGATATAGCCTATGCAGTAAGTGTAATTAGTCAGTTTATGCACAATCCAATAAAGGTTCACTTGTAAGCTGCTCACATAGTGCTACAATATCTTAAAGGAACACCAGAAAAAGGTATTTTATTTAGAAGAAATGAAGGTTTGGTGCTAGAAGCATATACTGATGCAGACTATGTTGGGTCAATTGTTGATAGGAGGTCAACCTCAGGATATTGTACCTTTCTTGGTGGGAATCTAGTAACTTGGAGGAGTAAGAAGCAAAACGTTGTGGCTCGATCAAGTGCAAAGGTTGAATTTCGGGCTATAGCCCAAGGCGTTTGTGAGTTACTTTGGTTGAAGATTATTCTTGAAGACTTGAGGATTAAATGGGATGGTCCTATGAGACTTTATTGTGATAACAAATTCACAATCAGTATTGCTCATAACCCAGTACAACATGACTAGACAAAACATATTGAAGTGGACAGACATTTCATTAAAGAGAAGCTAGAGAGTGAATTGATATGTACACCCTATGTTCCTACACGTGGTCAACTTGCAGATGTCTTAACTAAAGGATTGAACAGCTCAGATTTTCAGACAATCATATCCAAGTTGGGAATGGAGAATAACTACTCACCAGCTTAAGGGAGAGTATAGAGAAAATCCTATTTAGGAGATAATTTTGTATATTATTAGCTTTCCTATTTTGTTGTAAAACCCATTAATTATGGGATTAGATTAGATTGCCATAAATCATGGAATTTGATTAGGTTTCCTATTTTTGCTAGGTTAATGTGTATAAAGTCGGCATTGTTGTTTGGTAATAAAATAAGAGGAATACAATTTTCTTTCAATTGTTCATAGATTCTAAATGAATACTAGACTAATAGGTATCAAAGGTCGTTGACTCAAAATAATATCAAAAATTGGAAGAAACAACTTTCACACAGAAATATTATTTTAATTAAAATCAGAAGTTGTTTTTATCTTAAGGTTTACATGATTATATAGAGGAAATAACTGTCAGAAAAATCTAAAAATCTACTATGATAATTTATTCCGAAAAGGAAACAAATCACTAAATTTACATAAATTATGAAAAGAATTAAAACTAATTTAAATAAAAAAACTAACTTAAATAAAAATTAATATAATACCTTAAATAACACCTAAAAATAAGCTTCATACCAAAATTAAATAAGAAAAATACAAAATACAAAATACAAATACGGAAAAATACAAACTCTTATTGGTTTTCATCATTCTCTCTAGGGTAGAAAAAATTTGTTGTCGAATTTGCTATTATATTGTTATCAAAAGAATCCTTAAATAAAAGAATTATATATTGAATACACATGGCCGTGAAATATTCATAAAGAATGTAAAACTTTCTAATTTTTCTTAGAGAAAATTCGTTCTCAAATTTGCAGCGACATTATCATCAAAAAAATCTTTAAATAAAAGAATTATATATTAAACACACATGGCCGTAAAATATTCATAAAAAATATAAAACTTTTCAATTTTTCTTATGATTCCCATTCAATCTGTCCAATAACTTTCAATATAAATTTTAATTAAATTTTTTTTTTTGATAAATTGATAATCAGATGCGGTAAAAAGATTAATGTAGAATAAATCTTCATAATAATATTTTTCATTCTTGTGAATTAGTATTGTGATATGTTGTAATTCCCCGATATTATTATGATTCTCAATAGATGATGAAACTATTGCAGTAAATAATGATATTTCTTTATCAAGATAATCATCAAATACTGCACGTAAATTCCAATTGATAATTGACATTGTTTATGATGCATGAAGATTAAATATATGATCTCTCAAAAACTCATTCTCCCATTGGTTAACTGATTCATTACTTGTGTCATATATTCCTCTATTTTGTTCATGATACGCTGCTCCATCTGAACTACTGTGTCACGGTCATAAACCTCATCTATAGATATAGTATGATGTCCTCTCTTTGGTGGCATAGTTTTTAAGGAACGAGTACAAGCTCTGATATCAATTGATGTAGTGAAAATCTTCTAAAAATTTATTGATTCTAAATGAATAACTGACTAATATGTATCAAAATTCATTGATTCAAAAGAATACCGAAAATTTGAAGAAACGACTTTCACACAAAAATATTATTTTAATTCAAATCAAAAGTTATATCTACCATAAGATTTACATAACTATATATAAAAAATAACTTTCAGAAAATTTTAGAAGTCTAATATGGTAATTTATTTTAAAAAGGAAACAACTCAGTAAATTTATATAAATAAGAAAAATAATCAAAACCAACTTAAATATGAAACAAATCAAAACTAATATAACATCTTAAATAGTACTTAAAAACAAGTTTTCTATCAAAATTAAATAAAAAAATAAAAAATATTAAAAATATAAAATACAAATATAGAAAAATATTAATTTTTATTGCCCTCCATTATATATTAACTATATATATAATATAGTAATATATTTTTAAAAATAAATTATAATAAATAAAATGATATCATATCAGTTAGAAAATGGAGTTATGTTAAACAAAAATTTAGAATAAATAACAATTTTTCTTATTAAATATAGGATTTGGAAGCTTATTTTACAATAAAAGTGGGGTATTCTTAATTCTTGTTGCTATGTAAATTGATTATTCTTCTTCTTCTAACTTGAAAAAAAGTTAAGAAATAGATACCATGAGGTTGGAATAAAACATTCCAATAGCTGTTACAAGACTAATTAAGCGAAGGCAAAGAGTTTTGAGACTATGAACCTAACTATAACGACAGAAACCAATCATGGAATTCTGACCAAATTGTTTGGCCTCACATGTTCAAACGGAAACAATGCATAAACTGACACAACAATAACTACTAATATTCATTAATTAATGTTTATTTTTCTTAATTAATTAATTTTTTAATTTTGTAATATTAGAACATGATTAGGCATTAGTTCCGCGGAGATTTGAGCAAACTACCATAAAAATTAGGTAAAGTCACATGGATAAGCCGGAAGAGAACAGTTTTGATTATGTATTTTATTGTATATTTTATTTCTTGTCTTATATTTTTTTTTATATGATATATTATTTATTTTTTAAAATGTTTTGACTGTTAAATTTTTTTTTTAAATAATATAATATATAAAAATAAAAAATAAAAAATACAACACACAGTAAGATAGAGAATTTCGATTGAAAAAAAAAATAGAGTAATAAGTTTCACAAATATAAATTAATAAAATAAAGGGGTAATTACTATAAAATCTTTATATTTTGTTATATTATATTAAAAGTCCTTATGTTTTCAAAATTATATTATAAAGTTCATACATTTTGATTCTGTTAAACTACAAGGTTTTTCTGTTAAAAATCCATTAAATTACAATAAAAAATCCATAATACTCCTCTTTTTCATTTGTTTGCCACATGAACAAAAACAGAGAGAAAGAGAGAGACAACACCCAAAAAAAATAAAAAGTAATTGCATTAAAAAAACTTACCATTGGGCATAAAGCCTTCAACAATCATTAAATAGGCCACTTAAATTCGCAAGTTTAATAGGCAGAAAGCAAAATTTAATTGAAATAATGATACAATGAGAAACAAACTAAAACCAAAAAATCAAAGTCATCAAACCTAAGCTTAGCCTACCTCCATCTCCAAGAACCATCAAACCAATGTAATTGTTGGGCTTTACTTATACAATGTAAGTCTGCATCAATAAACCCTTCCTTGAAAATAAAAAAAAAAAATTCACGTAGAGACCACAAATCAAATACAGTGAAAATAAAGGAAAATTTTGTGATTCTGTTTTGTTGATCATCGTAGTATATAGAATTTTTGTTTCATTAGCTCTTTATCTTTTATCTGTGAAACCCTAATTACAACTCCGATCAATATCTCTTGCCACTCAAATCTTCATTTTCTTTGAAATTACTTTTCTCCAATAGTAATTGACGAATCCACACAGGAAATTAATCAGAAAAATTGTTATTGGCAGATGAGATTCTTTCTCATTGAGAAATTTCATAATATTTTCAATCAGAAATAATAAAAAATTGAACAAAAAAAATCAAAAAATGACTCAAAAACACTGAAATTTCCAGTCGTGTTTAGAGAGAACAAATCAACTATTCAATCACATGCTTATTGAAATTTCAATCCTCTGCTATTTAGGCTTTCCTCCATCAGAACTCTTCAATCCCTCAACTGCCGACGCTGAAGCAGCAATAATCACGGATCTATCTGACCTAGAGAAAGAAAACTTGAATTAGAAATGAGGGGGTTTGGGTTTTTTTTTTTAATAATTTTTGCATCCCTAAAGAGCATGCTTCTTGCGTTAGATAGGAGTAAGGACACGATAACTCTTTCACTTTATTCCTCGGGAGAGATTGGGGCGTAGGTTTAGAGACTCAAAACCATCAGATTTGGCTTTCTTTTTCAACTTTTGTTGTAAAGTTTCTTTCGCGATTGAGATATGATGGGTATGAATATGATGAAATCAAAGACAAGTTCAGATTTTGATGGTTGTAGGTCAAAGAAAAAAATTAAGGTTTTGATTTTGGGTATGAGAGTGGCAAAGAAGAGAGGGGGTTTAGCTAGAGAGACTTCTGTTTAACCTAAAGATGGTGAAATAAATAAGAAAAAGATGGATATGGTTATGAGTTTTTGGGTGTGTAAATAATAGGGGTGTTTTGGGTATTATAATAAATATTTTAATAAAAATTTGAATTTTTAGGATTTGACTAACGGAAAAGAGGCCAAAATTAAACGAAATGACCTCGCAATTTAACAAAATCAAAATATAAAGATTTTATAGTATAATTTTAAAAATATAAAGATTTTTTAATATAATATAATAAAATATAAAAATTTTATAGTAATTATCCCTAAAATAAATGATAATGGAGTAAACTAATAATTATATAAGATGAGATTTGGTGGTTGAGTGGTTGCTATTATTGGGGCACATGCCATCAACTCATAGCTGCTATAATCCTCCACCAACTATGTATACATAAATGCATTCACATATAATTAATAATACCCTTTTTTATAAATAGATGTAAACGTATTCCTTTTTATATATTACAAAATAATAAAACCCATAAATTTGATTTAGTGTATGATTATCGTGAGTTAAATATGTAACTATGGCTTAAAAGAACAGAAAAATATTGGAATGAAATTTTTCATGTAATTGTTTCATTTCTTTTTCACTTTTAATATATTAATTTTTTGACTTATTTTCAATTTAATTTTTATTACATCTTTAATATTATATTGAAATATTTGGTGAATTCACCCACTTATTAAAACTCAAACTCAGAACTATTAATTTTAAGATTTCATTATTACTAAATAAAGTTTATTAGTCTTTTTAACTTTAACTTTGATTATAGTTTTTTTTCAGTAAATTCGGCTTTGATAAAAATTTATTAAATTTGATTTTAATTAAGCATTAAACTTAGAAAAATTGCAGAAACAACACTAATGCCATGAATTAAAAATTCGATGAAATTTTGAATATTGATCGGAGAAAAATTTACCGATTCAACTAAAATAAATAAATTGAAATTTTCTTCTTTCCGTTATTTAATATTGCTTTAATTTGCACAGAGATTTTAGCAGCTAGAGGAGAATGATTCTATATGCAATTATTAATTTTTTTTGTTGATTAATTTGGGTCCCAATTACACAAAATAATTGAATTGCATTTCAAAAATTTTTTTTTTTCCTGTAGGTCGTACTTTGATGGACCATTAAGATTGTTCTCAGTTTCTTGGTTTTGTTCTTCAGAGGATGAACCATTAGGATCAGGGACCAACTTCTAAGAATATAAAACTATTTTATTAGACGGGTTGAAAGTATTTTATAATGAATTTTATATTATTTTTTAGAGCAATTTTAATTATTTATAAGCTAATTATATATATTTTCATAATTTTTATACATAAATTAAAAAAAAAATGATATTTTTAAATTTGGAGAGTCGAATTCAGACCCGACGAATTTAGAGTTTCAAGAAAAGAAAATTAAAATTATATTTCAAATGTTAATAATATAATTATTAGTATTATTAGGTGTTATTTTTTAAAAATTAAAAGTGAAAAATATTTAAATGAAAGTTCTGTTGATAATTTAATAAAAAAAAAACAACTACAAAATTCAACATATTATAATTTTTTACTAGAAATGGGAGATCTCCAGTGAAAAGTGATATATACCAATATGATGTGAATTATTTTTCAATATATGCAATCAAATAAATCAGTAATTATTTTATTAGAATAATTTAACGAATTATGATTAAGAAAGATAATAGGTTCAATAATTACATGTAGATAAATATCACCATATTTCTTTTCATAATACAATAATATTTTACTTTCTAACCTCAACATTATACATTTATCTGAATTGTTAAAAAAACTAATTGGACTTGATTTACTTGCAATGCAAAGTTAGTATGTCATTTTTATGATTTTAAATATGAAAGGTAACACTGTTAATTAAATGATTAATTTCTATGAGATCCTTGTATTTTGGTCAATTTTATTAAAAAATCTCTGTATTTTTAAAATTATACTAAAAAGTCTTTACATTTTGTTTATATTATACTACGAGATCCTTCCGTCTATTTTTCGTCCATTTTTCATCAATCAAACCTACAAAAGTCAATTTTTCATTAAAATATTTATTACAATACCCAAAATACCCTTCTATTTTCTTCCTATAATCAATTCAATCAAACCATTACAAACAAATGCCTATAAACAATTACAAATCTCATTAATCAATTCAATCATGAGTTAATGAACAACTACAAATTCTGTTAATCAATTCAATTATGAGTTAATCTCCAATTAGAAACTAAGCTAAAATTGTGAAATATTGATCAAATTATCTCTATTAAACTCCATAATCTTCGATATCTGCATATATTCAGCATCAAATAGAGAGAGTAAGACTTTCTGAAAGTGGTAATAAGGTTATTAGCTTTTAGGGCTGTTAAACCTCACACCACTAACCCTAGAAACCTAATCTTTCTCCGCTCCATCGTTACCAAGCATGCACTTCAATTCCCTGAAGCTTTTGCTTTTGCCACCACCGCACCTGAACCTACTCTAGATCTTCTGCATCGAACCCCCATTGGTGGTGCTCGGATTCATTTCCCTAACCTAGATAATGCGATAGAGGTTTTTGTTGATGGGTACCCAATCAAAATCCCTAAAGGAATGATGGTTTTGCAAGCCTGTGAAGTTGTTGGTGTTGATATTCCTCGATTTTGCTACCATAGTAGACTCTCTTCCGCTGAAAATTGTTGTATGTGCCTTATTGAGGTCGAGAAGTCCCCCAAAAATACTCATGCATAATAACGATGTTATGACAATTTTGAAGCATTTGTAAGATCTCGATTGCCCATAAGGCATTGTTGAAGAGGCAACGAGCCTTATAGATGTTAGAGTAAGCACTAGAGCCAAACTCATTCTTGGATGTCGTACTTGGCGATAATTTCGAGTCGGGTATATATACTCCAACTTTTGGAATGGGGTGGTGGCGGTGGGTGTTTCATGTAGGGGTAGTGGTGGTGGTGGTTTTAGACTCAAGTCTATTTTTCTTCTCTAGCTCAAGGTCTGATTGTGCGAAAAAAAACTCTTGAGGTTCTCTCAAGTGGAGAAGCAACGGTTAGGGAGATTCCAAAGAGCTCGATTTTGTACTCTGAGTTGGTTCAGATTTGTGTTGAGTTTAATTGGTTTATTAGTTTAACTGATTTTTGTTTGGTAGTGGTGGTGGTGTTGATAGTGTGATGGTGGTGAAAATAAAAATTTTATAGTGGTTAAGAGGGATGACATTTGAGTGAAAATTAAATTGAAAATGATGAGTATTATAAACTTTTTACATAGATTTAACGAATTTTCTAATAGAATGACCTTAAATTTTAACGAAACCAAAATGTAAGGATTTTTTAGTATAATTTTAAAAATATAGGAACTTTTTAATATAATCGACCAAAATATAGAAATTTTATAGTAATTAATCCTTAATTAAAATATAAATATAATATTGTGAAATCAAGAAGACAAACATAATACGATAAGCAAAAATTGATATGTGATATTATGTTATTACTAAAAAAAAAATGAATGTTTATCAATTATTTAAATATAAAGTGTGGATAGCAATTTATAATGTGTATATAGTGTCACTATTATTAATATGAATAAAAACTATACATATTGTAATCTGTATGAAAATATTATTTTTAATAGGAAAATATTCAAATTTGATTATATTATATTTATTTATATAAATAAAAAATTAATAATAGCAATTATCTCATAAAATATTTATTATTAGTTTAATTATTTTCGGTTGAACTCTCTATTTAACCACTTGATCTATAAACATTATCATATCAACTGTTGTAACGAGGATTTAATGGCGTCCTAATCAGATCTTCATTATATCGTCTTCCACAATGTTCTAGTAGCATTTGTTTAATAAATGCAAAAATGACGTAATAGAGGACCACATATAGTTGGAAAAAATCAATTGCTTTGTACAATCTTTTTCATTGAGCTCTGAATTTCAACATCAAATTGTTAACACTAAGAATTTAGAAAAGGATCAATTCAAAAATGGGGTGGTAGCTACATGAAATGCGTGGAGTTTTAGGGGAAGAACACGAGACAGTCTTTGTATAGAATTTTTAAGCCAAGTATAAGGTTCAATAGTACTCAAACTAGGAGCATTCTTGCCCTTATTCTCCTTGCATCTTAACCAAAATGAGATGTTGCAATACAGGCCACACACGTGAATATCAATTGCATTTATTGTTTTTTCTGCTCTTAATTGAAGACCAACCAGATATTTTTTATTTTATTTATTTAATTTTTACAATTTTATTTCTTTTTCAATTTAGTTAAGAATGTAAATAAATCAAACTACTAATGAGTTATTCAAATTCTACTTATAAAATATTTAAATTTGACTCGATTCAAAAATTCAATTAATAAATTAAATCAAATTCAAATATTATAATAGTCAACTTAATTGACTCACGAACCTAATCAAATATTAAGATTTTATATGGTTTTAAATATATATTTTAAATTACATATAATGATTTACTAATTTAATTTTGAGCTAGAACTTACTCAAATTTCTTGAAATTTTATTTTTATATTAATAAATAAATTTGTTTATTTTTAATAACAATCGAGTATGGTTAAATTGAATTGGAATAACTCAAGACAGTTTACTTTTCACAATAAAAAAATATAATTTTATGAAGTTCTTGTGCACTTAGTGCACAACAATCAACTTAAAACAACTACCATCTTCACTTATCCTAGCAAAAGCTTAAGCATGCAAACCAGAAGCCAATGAAGAGAGAAGAAGAGGCAGTCTAGTCACCGAAAAACATATTTTCAAGAAAAGTTGTGATGCTTATCCAAATACCTTTTCAATGCTATTCAGTATAAACATCCCCAATTCAACTTCTGAATCAAGAGAGATTGATCCCAAAAATTCAGTCACATCTCAAACATCAGACAAAAGGAAATCAACTTCTAGCCAAAAAAACGAGTACAAGTTGGACGACGCAATAATACAATGTTGAAATGTCATTTCAAGCACTTGCATGTATGAGTTGTCGCTTAGCACATACTAGAAAATGACTTTTATGGACGCTAGCGATTTCAAAAGCTCTATGTTATAGGCCTACAAAGTCATGCACATTCTATAGTGCTTGAGCTTGAGTTTGTCTCCTTTTTACTGTCCAATAATATTATCTCGCGGCCAAATATGTTTATATAGTAATTCAATGCATGAAGTCATAGAGAAATGCATTTTCTATATGAAAATTTTCTTTCTAATTCTTAAACTGAGACAATACACGTGCAATCTAATTCACAGAAAATCAATATTTATGCTTAGTATAGCACTAAAACCAGCTCTAATGCTTTTAAGTTTGTCTCTAAGTCAGTATACGGTTCCAAATTCCCAAATCAAAAATTTTGCTCAATTATCTAAGCAAGAAATTTCTGTGTGATTTGTCAGGACAAAAGAATTCACTAAGCACTTAAAGCTTGTATTAATTAACGATTGCAACTAACCTCAAGTACTACAACTTTCCCAATAACACATATCCATATTAATTGATACTTGATGCCAAGTCCAATTTTCACAAAGAAAACTATATTCAAACCTTAAATCAAAGCTATCAACCTCATATAACCAAAAAAACATTAAACCTGTACAAAGCAGGAAATATGAAAGGCAAAAGCTAGAAAAGTGTTTTTCAACTGACAAACCAAATCGAGGGATATAGAACAGGCTATGGTCCCTAACCGAGGAAGTATGTAATGGTAGCATGTCGAATAAGCTCGAACACCTAAGCTACAGTAATATTTAACCAGGCACTACAAGACTGGTGAATGACCTAAAAAGCGTCTAAAGTCCAGATTTGGGAACAATGAAGTGCAAAACTACAGATTTTTTTTTTCCTTGCAGTGCCGTAAATCTATAATTATCTATAAAAAAAAGCTATTTGAAACATGACTCTCAGATTGTGGGAAAATAAAGGATGATGTTTGCACATTACAAAGTGTCGTCAAGGCCCCACGAACTCCAGATTACAACTTTCCTGCCAATATAGTGGTGATTTTTCTTTAAGATGCTACTCTATTCTAAAAGGTAAAAGAAGCAAAAAGTTTAAAAGTGGGAGAATAGGGAGGCTCCGTATTAAAATATACTAATAGATGGAGTTTATGCTTCCTTAGACAGGAGCAACATCATATGATATCCAACTTTTCATGATTTAAATCAACTGAACACTATGATCAATATAATCAGAACAAAAATGACACATGAAAATTTGATTTTATAAATATATAATGGCATTTAGACATGATTAAACTTGCACTAACTTAAGCATCAATTAAAGCAGCAATAAGTCTAAACAGTATTGCTAATGGCTTGCAAAAGTCTACAGTACACATCACAGGGATAATAGTATTGCCACTGAAAAAGATTACATTGTATGTTAAAAGTCAAAAGGCACTATAATATAATTGTCCCATCAAACATGATAATGCGATGAATTGCAGAGGGAATTGTTGAGATTGCGTAGCAATGTGCTGTGTTAGGATAGTATAGGAACCAATGGCTAGATACACAAACATAAAGGAATACCATAATATCCACATAATGAAACAGAAAGTGAAACTGTAACTTTGCACTTTCTAGGTACAGAATTGAAATCTACTGAAAGTATTCGACAACAAGAGAGTGGAATATCCACGCAATAAAACTCAATATTCTGTTTCTAAATGTGCTTTACTTGAATCACAGTATCTGATTACATCACCTGAAAAGAATAGCGCATATTTGCAGTTTCTGTACAGGACCATGTATCCTGTTAAGTGGACAATTCTTAGCATAAACTGGAAATATAATGGGCTTTGGAGTAAGGAAATAATCATGTTATAAATTGTAGGAAAAACTGTAATTTTACTGCAAGTATCATCTCACTTTATTTCCTCTGATGAAAACTATAACCTTTCCTAGACGTTTCATAGATGCAATGCAACCCCGCAGAGATATTATTGACTGAAAAATAGTAAGTTAGGTCAAGATTGTTCCATTCTCTCATTTGGATAGAATCAGGGATCTCAAACCACCTACTAAGCTACATTGAACAACTAATTGACATCAACAAAGGCTGATTATAGTTTAACAAATTAATGTTCATACATAGACTAATAAACATTTGACTTTGAACCCCTCAGTGGGGTAAAAATCAACTCCAACATCTGCAGTGATTTGTTCTAAAAATTTGTGAAAAGATCTTAACTAAATTTACCTGTTATGACGTCATCAACAATTTAACTCCCAAGATCAACTTATATTAAAATAATTTGACATTTTCAAGATAAGTGTCAACGATATAACTTTAGATAACAATTTAGACTTATTCAAACAGCAACAACTCTTGAATTTTATGAAGAACTGGACAGACAAGTACAGCATATATCTAGACTAGCTCTGGGGCTCAATAAGAAGCAGCTACTTTAATTTAACATTTCACCATTAGAAATTTCTATAAAACTAAAACTAAAGTGAGACGCTGGGACCTGCTAGGAACAATACTGTGGAAATTACATTTCATTATGACTCCTATGGTCTTGGGAAATTTTAATTCAATCATGCATCTATTAATATTCTACTTCATTTCTTCAAAAGTTTTTCTTTAACAGGATGATATGCGTAAATTTTGAGCAACTGTGGTAACCCTGAATGCTAGATTTTAAGTAATTACTATAAACATTAATGCAAGATTAAGCAGAACTAATCTTTCCAGCACATGAATAGCAAAAAATTAGGGCAATCACCTAAAGAGAACACGCAATAACAAGGAAAGGGAAATATGTGAAATTCCTTAAGAAATGGCATTTAGGAGACTTGAAAGAGACATGTAGTCTCTATCTAAACTGTAAAGTAAAATAGAAGGTAGTATTTGGTGGTAATCAGAGGCTCGAAGAGTCAAGTTATAGTTTCAAAAAACATGGATGAAAAATGAAGCATAACATTGATGTAAAGCAAGAACCCCTTTTGTGGTTCATGCAGAGGGTTGGAAAAGTGGAAAAATAAAAGTTCTTAATGAACCGGACACAAAACCTAATGATCAAGAAGCATTCTCCAGTTGCATGGAGGTGTAATAATATATACACATACTTCCCAGATTCTTAGTACAATTTACAAATAACAAATAACAATCATATATCATATTACACACCCAAATACGCCGAAGTTGCAGGGAGTTAAAAAAAAATTACGTTATAATGTGCACAGAATAGGTACTTAGGCACTCGTAAGCACAAAAAAGTAGCTGTCAGTTATTTTCTTTCCCAACTGCTTTGTCTTTCCTATTTAATCTCTTTTTTCTAAGTATTTGCTTGCAGATGTTCTTGCCCATTCTGCCCCTAGCAACAGGAGAATCTATCTAATTCTAAGCCCAACTAATGTCAAGGAAAATGGTTTCAAGGACAAACTATCTTGAAGTAAATGAGCACAAATCATATTAAAAAATTGGGAAGTTCAATGATCCTTCTCAAAGTTCAGTTCTAAGAACCTATCTATTTGATACTATTTTGACATTTTTGAGTTTGGAATAACTTAAAGGGGGTCCTTCGAGCTCTCTAAAGCCAAAGTTCATTTAGGCATCTAGTTTTGAATTCTTCAACATTTGTTTGGGTCAAATACTTGTCAACGTATGTTTAATTCTGATTCATTGCTATAGTTGTTACATGCTATAAGGAGCAACGTAAACAACCTATTTTCCCGTCTTTAAGGTATTTACCTTAAGAATGAAACTCTACCTTCATTACACCTGCAATAGAGTTTAGCATTCAAAAGTAACTTCCTATGGGCATAATATAAATAACTATAAGATTTACATCTTATAAACATCATGACAGGAAAAAAAAAAAAAAAAAAAAAGTGTTCATTGTTGGACACTCGGGAAACAGCACATATATAAGATTAATGATACAATGAAAAAATACTGCAACAGATTAAATGATGTAGCAATTCCCATATACGCCATTGTCTTAATTGACCCTTTGCAATTAAGAGACCCAGTTTGGCTAATATAACTGAACAATAGCAATAGATAATTTCTCAATGACATTTGTTTCACTATCTCACCATCTCAGGTACTTGGCCTGAGTTAAATCATAGTATTATAAATGAATAATATCACTTCTTCCCAACCAAAGTAAGTTCACTACTTATCTACAAACTTCAAGACTCATCTTTAATTCCACAAATCTATATAGAAATAGAAAACAGGGAATTCTTCCCTATTTCTTGGCATCTTGGTTTGCTTGTAATTCTAGAGAAGCACTCTAGGACCCATATCAAAAAGAAGTCTTCAAAATGAGCCTCACATAGTAAGTCTACTCATTGGTAGTGGTATTATGTTATTGCCTTTTAATCTATGTTCCATCCTTCTGTGCATTCTCTATTTTTTCCTCTCATCTTCGCTACCTATTTTATCATAGTCAATGTAGTTAAGTAAATGTATATCTATCTTCTTGTCTATCTCTATCTATCTACTTATCTAGGAACACAGATTCATATATGGAATATCTGCTAAATCCAAATCACACCAACAAGCAGAAATTATTACAATTTTATTACTTTACAAGACTAGAATGCTAAACACTAATCATTTCAAATAATTCCTAGGGGAGGTTATTCTCAGTCTTTGGAATATTTTCAGGTACAAAAGACACTCATATCCATCATATATTAATGAATGGCATCCTGTCAATACACAATACTTCATCCCTCATACATGTTTTCCATTCATTTTTGCAGCTCCTTCAATCATGTAGACCACCAATTACCTACATCTTATCATGAAATCGGTGTTAACTTTCAAAAAACATAATGCTTACTTCCAAATCCAATCCCTTGCCTTGCATTGCAATTCACCCATCTCATCAAATTAAAGGCCTAAAAAGCTTCATTAATTATAATGATTCATAATGCTACCAAATTTTTCTGGAATAACACATACAGTAGGTAATCTAGAAAGCATTATAACAAGGAAGACTTGTAAGATAACAATTAAAAATTAAAATAATTATTAAAAAGAAACTTCAAAAGCAAACAAATTAATAATACCTAAAAAGTGAATGCATTCATGTGAACACTCACTATATAATGTCATATAATGACAACACCATTTGTTGGAAACAGCTGCAACCAAATATCTTCATTTAATAGATTTTATGATAATTATTATTACTACTACTCATAATTAGCTAAATCTTACTGGAAGTTAAAAGAAATTCGCATTAGTTCAACTTCATAATCATCATTAAGAGACCTAAAACCAGTTGGTATTTTGTCACTTCTTGTGAAAATAAACCATTATTATCCAATAAAAAAAATAAGCAAATAATAGATATGAATTATGTGTATAGAAGAGAAAATTGTGTGAACTGTGAAGAAAATTTGGTTTACCAGTACTAATAGGGTAGCGATGTAATGGATCGTCGAGACAAAGTTTTGCTACATTGCTTTACGTGCTAGAGTAAGTGGAGAGAGACTAAACAGAGAGCGAAGGAGAAGAAGAAATCTGCTGACTATTACGACGTCGTTTCGCCTTCTACACCTCAGGACTTTCTGTAAAGGTGTACGAATAAATTAAATATGGTTTAATATATTATTTTCTATTATTTGTTAGTTTTTTATTAAACTATTCAATATTTAAAATTAAAAATTTCTGAATTTAATATTGTTTATCTTAAAAATTTTAATTAAGCTAAAAATTTTAAAATAATAAATTAAAATTTATACTGATTACAATAAATAGTTATATTTTTATAATTAAAAATTATTTAAAAAAATTTACACCACTTAATTTTTCAGTTTTATCGATTTATTTTGATAATACCAAAATCATTGATTAAAAGCATAAGGATATGTGCAGTGCAATTCAAGAATGGAGGCAATTAGTAAAATGAATTTATATGATTTTTTTACTTTATTAACTATGAGTTTGAATTTTTTAAAATAATCTTTGAAATATATAGTGAAAATAAGTTGTTAAATTCAGTTGATGAAACAATGTATTCTCCATAAACACATGTACAAGTTAATCCAATGTTTTTAAAACAGGATTAGTTAAAAGAAGAAAATTAAAAGATGAATTAGAATTGAATCAGTTAAATCGAAAAAATTTTGTATATATATATGTATATATAATTTGACATTTATTATATATATGTGATAAAAATAAATATAATATAATTATAATTAAATTAAAAATTTATATAAAATCATATTTTTTTATGATAACAATTCAATCATATTAAATCAAAAGTTATATATATAGTAAATTATCAATATTCACTTGCTCAAATATCAACTTACGCAATAGAGTAATATGCAATATGTTTATGATTTCGGTGTCAGGTAAAATTAAAACGAAATTACTGAAATTTTCTTAATTTTTTTTAACTCAAAATAAATTTATTTTTACTTTACCCTTTTTACTTGATAAAAACGACGTCATTTTGATAAAAAAATAAAAAATATATATATGATCTGCTTGAATCGAAAAAATCGATCCGATTTAATAGATTCACCGATTAACCAACCGATTTAATGATTTTTAAAACGGTCGATTCACTGATTTTTTAATTAACTTTAAAAAAAAAAAAAAGGTAAGTAAAAACTAATCAAACCGATCCTTAATTTGATTCTTAATTTTTTCAATTTAATCATCCTGTCCAATCCGGATTTAATAACCATAGGTTAATCTAATAATAGACTTAACCCATTAGATAAAAGAAATGAATATAAATTATTTATTTATTGTAATACCATTTTTTTTTCTTTTTTAAGACTAATAAAAATAAAGAAGTTAATAAAATTTTGGTTCATTATTGGACAACAAAAATTAAAAAGATAGCCAAAAAATTGTGCAACATTGAGTTAAATTCCACAAATTAGCTGAATAAAGAAATGTATCATTATTTTAACTCTTTGTGAAACAAAGGCTCCCTTGTTAATTATTATTAGGTTCTATCATATTACAAAATTTGGGGATAATTTGACTCCCCTTAAGCTACTTAGTTCTTCCATCAAAAGCAAGCACACGCCAGAATACAACAGATTGTTATTGTGCCTGTAAATAACCCTTAACTTACTTTCTGCCATGAGAAGAAGCACAAGCAAAACTAATATTATCACAAATAAGATCAATAAAAACTGCAGTTGCAGCACAATATTCAAGTCAATCTTTGAATCCAACAGTCGTCAATTCCACAACACTTGAAGAAAACTAAACTCCTATATAGGTAGATATATTAAACTCCACAACTTTCTTAATAACATGATTAAAGAGGTTTTTAAGACAATCACGCTTGAAACAAGCATAAATAACATGAACTTCTTCTTTATGCAATCAAAACATTAATGAGGTGTTGCATTCAAACCATATCAGCAATCCAGCCCAAGCCATCCTGTCATAACATTTCTTCAAATGTTATAGCTTTCCTCTCACTCCTTCCTTTCTAACCTTCCAAAAAGCATTCCTCTTTGAGCATGACCAGGGTGCCTTTCTAGGTCTTCACCTTGGATTTCTCCATTGCTCTGGGAGCTGTGCATCAAACCAAAATGCAGCTCAGAATAGTAATAAGGTCAACTTTCAAAAAATAATGATGATGACAACAATAATAATAGAAACAAACACGCAACTGATGTTCATGAAAATCACTTGTGGGAAGCAATCTATTTGGTAGTTTTCCCAAACACTGAAACGCTAAGATCAAGTCACAATATAATGCGTTTTTGCTCAATCGGAACTGTCTTGCAACTTTTTTAGATCCAAAAGCATCACTTTTCACAAAATCTTAGCCACACTGCATTCTTCCACATTTTTTGCATGATTGTCAGTTGAAAGAAATGGGAGTATAAGTCAACCAAAACTATTTAGCTACAACGCATATGACAATGCGAGGACAAGAGTAACTGTTATCTACCATCACCATTCAAATTACTCTTAACACACAAGTATCTCAGAACAAAATACAGATGCATTCACACAAATGTCCTAACTGTAGAACAGTTGCATTCCCCACCAAAAGTAAAGTATCTTTTTCCCCCTTTCAGAGATTGAACCAGTACCGACCACCTGAAATTACCATTTACACTTCATTTTTGTTAATTCATTGGGAAAAAAGAAACGCACCTAACCCAATCGCATCAGAACTCTTCATGATCTTTAGCCTCTTGCATGTGTCAATAAACATCCTACGGCAAAATCAAACAAAAAGTTAAAAGCAGAACAAGATTGTCAAGTGCAAATTCTGCTTTCAGGAACAAAGGTTAATACTTCATGTCACATCTATTATAAGCAACACCAGTATCATGTTCAATACCAAGTGATGTTTGTACATATACTGATACAATGAGCTCATTTGAATCAATGTCAGAGACACAACATCTGCAGCTATGAGCTCGAAAGTTTTATTGATAAAACTGCAATAAACTGAATTCTTCCCAAATTAATTTAGATTATGTCCAATGCGTAGGCATATGCTGATATAAGCAACACCAACAATGTTCATACCAAATAATTTTTTGTACACATTTTGATACATGTAGTCATTCAAATCAATATTGGAGACATCAACTTGCAACAAAATGATTTCTTCCAAATTAGTTAAAAAAGCTCCAGCATGTAGGCACACAATAATTTTCTTATCTAGTTCGTTCCAAGTGATTAGATATCTAAATATGTTCTTTTCCACATTGTTCACATATTAGCGTACACAATATGCAGAAAAATATAGTCAGTATCATGAATTCATGTACTCGATGACAGTGCATGAGTAAGGAGAAACTTGGTTTAACCTGGAAAAAGTGCCATGCACCCAACCACCTCCCCCCCAACCCACACACACACACACAAAAAAAAAAAAAAAAAGCCTTACTGATATGAATGCCTGAAAATGTGATCCAGTTCTAGAAGAACAGGGGGAAACTGCAGATTTCATGAGTTCAAAAATCTGTTGAAAATGAAAAGACTGTAACATGATTATTTATTTTTGCTAAAAAAATTTTAAGTGTATTGAGCTGCTCACTGAAAAATATTATTGCACACAATTCCCAATATCAATGCATACACCATATCTGAAACCTAAGACTTGCTCAGTATGATTTAGTTTTACTAAATGCATCCACATTATCTTGTAGTGCAATAAGAATCAAATCAGGCCAACAGGAAGTTTAAACATTTATTATGTAAAGAAATAAATATGTTACTTGATGCAAAAAGCAGCTGCTTTCTCTCGTTCTGGAAAAGGATACAAGTATCTGAATATTTGAACAACTCAGAGACAAACTTAAGCCATAAATCATTTTATTTGTATGAGAAAGCGCTTAACCACAATAGCAAAATTCCTCTGACGTTCGATCATCTTATGACTCGTCTACTTTTCTATGGAGAAACAAACTAACGATTAAGTAAATTCCAGCACTCCAGCACATGAAAAACACAAAAATGAAAGCAAATTTTGATTGGAAAATATGCCAAAACTCAAAACACTTGCACCTTCCTGACATAATCTGTATTACCTTATTTGTTATGTAAACCATTATCTTATTTTTGAGGCTTATTTACATGCAACTATATAGTCTTTTGTGCATTATTAGCTATTAGTTAGAAAAGGTAAATAGCAATAGTATAGGGAATCGCATATTTGACTAGAATCTTCAATTTTTATAGGATTAGATATTAGTCATAACAAAACATACTTTAAATTATTGATAGTTAGCATAAAAACATCACCTATTATTAAAACCAAAATCCCTAATTCATTTATTCATTTTAACCTGAAAAACAACAGTAGGATTACCTCATATCATAAACTTCAACTTGTATTGCTATGTATTGTTAAAGAAGAGCCATCTCACCACACACAATAAATACAATTGAAGCTTTCACATGCCATATAATAGAACTTTAGTTCTTTAGCTACAAATCAATTAATACTGAAAACTGAACGTCAATAAAAAGCAAACCTTCAAATTTAACTAATGAAGAAAATGATGAAAAAAAGAACCATATATGGTCAAAACTTACTCCCATGGTACATCCCCAACAAGCATCCAGTCACCATCCTTATCCTCATATGTAAGCACATATTCTGACCCATTCAGAAGATCCCTCAACTTACTCTCGCTCAACTTTTCCTTCCCTGGAGCTCCATGAGATCCACATTGACCTGAAATTAACAAGAAAACTGTTGTATCCATGACTGCAACGAAATAGATTATTTTTCCTTCTCGTATAACTTACGCCAACAGGTTCCCATATCAAACTGACCACCATAATATTATCACATAGATCGACATGCAACTATAGCTTACCTATAGTAAAACAGCTGAACATCTTCTCAAGAGCACAAGAGAGCTCTTGATAAGTGGTGTGAGTTCTTAGATCTACCTTCCTCAAATAAGGAGCACCATCCATGCTGACCTTGACAAATAGAGCACCAGGACCTGGTTTTCCATCAACTTCGTCATTGTTCTTCGAAGAGGTAGCGAACGTGTTCTTCCTAAATGACTTAATTGGAGGCCAACCAACAACCTGTGCCCTGTCAGAAACAGAAAATCATAACCATAGTAGTCATTTCTTAATCCTTATTTTTCTTCCCAAAGTGCATAACAACCCTCTCTCTTGATATTTGCACTTACTTGGCAGCAGGGGCACTGCTGCTGTTGTTAGAAGCACCAATCTGATTAATATTTGTTCCATTGGCAGCACGAGAACAGTCCTGCAACACGTTTTGCGGAACCTCTTTCATCATAGCTGATTGAGCTCCAGATGGCCTAGATGATAGCATTGTATTTATCCCAGAACTACCAGGAAATTTCCCTTGTCCAATAGATTGGGGAGAACCAGATTCTGCCCCAGCTGAGTGGAACAGCCAATTCTTTTCTGAATACACAGAACCCTTAACCTCCGAGAATCCATCCATGGTGTCAGCAAATCCTCTTTTATTGCCTGAAACAACATGCTTCTGTGATGATGAACAGATTCCATCCTTCGAATGAAGCAAAGGAAACAGAGGCTTCTCATCCAGCTTCCCTGTACTCAGCAATGAAATATCTGTTTCTCTTTCAGGAGATTGGGATCCAGGAAGACCAAGCCTTAACTCAGTAGCCTTCAAATTGAGTTTTTTCTTATTTTCCTCTGATAAGCTAGGAACTGCAGAGCTGTCAACTGAAGAACAATCCGACAAACCCAGATAATTACGTTCTTTTAAACTGCAGCCATTCTGAGAGATACAGTTAATGGAAGGCGAAGAGGACACTAAAGAGACATTGCTCTGCCCTTTCTCCTCCACACCCAATAGAGGTGGAGACATTACAACTTCAGAGATCAATCTCTTTCAAGTTTTAACTGCTCAAATGAATCAAACCCAAGTCAAATTTCTTGCTTTATTTCCCAAGTAGATAACATAAAATAAAACAAAATGCTAAACCCAAAAGATAGGGGAAAAAAATATAAATTGGCACTGGTAAATAAAGTTCATCAACAACCATTTTCTGCCATAGACATCAACATCACACAAACCCACCAAAACAATCACTCAAATCACCAACTATCTGCCAAAAGAACATTGACATTATTGGACATAGCCAAAATGACCCAAATGCAAATTTTATTTTGCAAGATTAAACATACTTGGGATTATAATGTAATGCCAACATGGTTGACACCGTTCAAATCCCCGGATTCACCTGATGATTGAATTAAAATATAAACCCCAAGTCAACTGCGTTATGTGCATATTATCTTTTTCTTTTCTTTTTTTCTTTTTTTTTTTTTTTTTGTTCTTCTTCGCCTTTTTATGCATAAAATTTCTATGTCAATTTCCCAGCAAGCAAGCAGATTAAGCATAAACAAACAAATTAAGGGGAAAAATCAAACTGCAAAAAATCTCAAAACTCAAACGATCTTCATTTAAAATAAATTAAAAAAAAAAAAAAGCAAAGCACTCCATGTGTACAGTATACATTCCAAGAATAAATTTTTAAAAAAAAAAGAAAAAGACAATTTCATATATTTAACAGAAAACAAAAGCACCAGCAAGATCTCGGTACATAAGAAAAGCAGAAGTAGAACCAACTTCAAATGAAAAATAAATAATAAAAATAATAAAAGCTGGTTCAAGAACAAAACGTACCTGAAAAAGCTTTGAACAATCAAGAGAAAGGAGAAGAAGAAGATCGGCAAATGGTTTGAAAAATTCACAGTAGAGAAATGCAGAAATTGCAGACAAATAACAACAGAGAGTGAGAAAGCTCAAGGTCCTTCCATTTAGCATTAAGCAGAAAGCAACAGAACCTTTGGCTTCAGTAACTTGAAGCTAAAAGAAAAATAAAAGGCCAAAGGGCAAAAACGAAATTAAACATAAAAAGTCTGTCCTATTTTTCTCGAAAGTGACTCCAGGACTAGATCGAGTGGTTGACATTTGTTTATAAAGAATATATCTGAGCCGCTGATATTATAGAAAAAAAGGAATATTTTATCCGTCGTTGTCATTTCTGTGTTTTATTTTATTATTAATTACTTTTAACTTGTTTCCCTTTTTTTCAGACAAAGTACTTGAAAGTGTAAAATGATGGTAACTGGTTTCAGATTCTACTTTTTGGCTCAAGCGTAATGTCTTTTTTACCCTTGTTTCACTTAAATAGTTAAATGACTAATATGTCCTTGTATTTTCACTTAAATGACTAATATTAGCAGCTACTTTTTTACTTAACGTCTGTAACATAATAATGCATTATAATTATAGGTCACAAAAAAATAGTCACAATCATAATAAATTTTATCAAATAATTAATCAAAAAGAAGAGAAAAGATTATTGCTACTACAATTGTTACCTTTATTTATTTATATTTTTTCTTCTTATACACTATCTAACTAGCTACTAAACCTACTAATGCTAGCCCTCAAGCTTTTAAAATTAATATTTATATCTATATATTTTTAGTATTTTTAAAAAATATTATCCTTTTAAACTTTTATATTTTATATTTTTTAAAATATATACATTTTTCACCTCTAAATTTTTTAAATTTTATTCATTACATTATATTTATAATTTTTTCCTTCATATATATATTTATTGTCCTAAATTTTTTAAAATTTTAATTGTCATCCATATATTATATTATTTATATATAAATAAATATTTTATAATATAATAATGATACTATAAATATTAAAATTTATATCACCTTTACAAACTTGATTTTTTTATTCATGTATATTTTAAGTCTCTTCAAATTTTGAATTTCAATTATGTTCCTAAATATGAATCTATTTATGAGGTTGAGGGGCTAATGTGTTATGTAGGTTTTTCAGGAGTTAAAATTTTTTGTGTAAAATTTCATAAAAATTATAATATTATAGTATTTTTTACAATGAATCTAATGATATATTTTTTGTATAAAATAAAAATTAAATAGATCTAAAAATATATTAAATATAAACTATTAAATTTTAACGATTTACATTTAATACACTTATATTAATTTTTTTGAATCAGAATTAATTCCTTCCTAGATATGGAAGAATTTCTAAAGCTTTTCTTAATTTAATATATATATATATATATTTTTAAATTAGTGCTAATTATTAAATTTCTAATCAACTTTTATATGGTACTTTTCTTTATTATAAACTTGGCTTTATTTGAAAATTTAAATTTTCAAATCTTTTAACACATGATATTATCTACATATTATATGATATTTTTATGGAATTTTTTAACGAGTGTTCATAATTATAAAATAATTATATTAAATAAATATAAATAAAATAATATAAAAAATCAGTTGATGAGAAATAATATGAGATAATATTTTATTATAATTACTATTATTTTAAATAATATATTAAAATTTTTATTTTTATTTATTTATTTTATTTTTAAATTTTTTTTATTTAATATTATCAAAATTTTCATATGGTTAAAAAATGGTATTTTTATATACATATTAGAATGTGATATTGTTTGCCAATAACACTGTTAACATCAACTTTTATGTTAATTTATTAATTGATGTATATAAAGTATGTACGGGCTTCAATTTAGAACAGCCAGATAGAATTATCTTCAAATTATAAAATTACGAGTTTAATTTTTAATTAGACCCTATATATATATGTTTAAGAGTTTTAAATTTTAAGTAAATATATATATGCACAGCAGACATAGATAACATTGATAGGAAGTGATGATTTCTATAGATTCAATGGGCAAAATACTTAAGTTTAATTCAACTTTAAATGAATTAAATCATATTTGAATTTTATAAATTTCAACACTAATAAGTTGCAAGTCCAACGAACTTCTGAATCTTTACTATATAATTATATATGAATTTGTATATTATATAAAATATAAAATAATAATGAAGACGAAGAACGGCAGCATAGCAACATGGTTTTTAACATAGTTTTCATATTTGGTCTGATTTTTAAATTGATAAAAATAAATGGTGATAAGTCAAAAATCAATTAAGGTTGGATTAAATTTGTATCATAATTTTAAATAATATTTATTATTTATTATTTATATATTAAAAATAAATATAACACGATGACATAAATTAAAAAAAATATAATAATATTACATCTCGACATATTAATATTCAACGTAAATTTTACATATTAATATCCTAAATTTAAAAGAAACTTAATTATTTTTCATATATATATATATCATAGTTAACAACCTTTCAATTTAATTTTAATATAATACAATTAATTAATGAAAATATAAGGATGAATATATATATATATATATATATATATATATATATATATATATATATATATATATATATATATAAATTTATTGTTATTGAGGTTTTATAACAATATAA
>CANXYC010451598.1:0-18251 GCA_948193065.1 Aleurites moluccanus
ACTTCTATGCCTAAAATTAGGTCATATAACATGCATAACTATCAATTTCATGCATATATACATCATATGAACATATTATAAAGAAAGAAAAAATTTCCCCCTAAGTCTCCCTTAAGGGTCCCTATAGGGTTTAGGTTGAGGTGTTACAGGTGTCTAACTAATAAGTTTGGACTTGGATATAGTGAAGGTGGTAAGGCATCCACCTCTAAAATCACTTTTGTTAAGGCATCTAGCTCAACTTGGATATAGTGAAGGTGGTAAGCCATCCTCCTCTAAAATCACTTTTTTTAAGGCATCTAGCTCGACTTCACATTTACCACATATGCCTCCACATAAGATCATGAGACCTAAGAATGACATGCCTAAGGCATGGGGTCAAAAAAGAACTTCATTTGCATATATTAAACCAAGACCACAATATAAGCCTAAGCCTCAATTTAGACTAAGAAATGATGTTCATCATAATATGAGGTGTCATTATTGTGGTAAAGTTAGTCACATGAAATATAGATGCCATGTTAGACAATTGTATCTATTATATTAATTTAATTGCTCTTAATGCTAACCTCCATGGACCCAAAGGAAAAAACGATAACAAAAATACATTCTTCTACTTTTTCTATGCATAAATTTTTAAAGAAAAATGATGAAATAAAAATGGTCTATCAGCCTCCACATAGGAGAAATGGTGTAAACAAAGCCTATGCATATGATACATATAGAAATGGAATGACACATAGACCATACACCAAATGTTATGAAGCATTTAACAATATGAAGAGGTCATATGATAAAAGGCATTACCTATGGAGCAATGGTAGAAAGCCACAATGAAAAATAGCATGAGAGGTAAACAAATATCACCTCTTACCCTTTTAAAATTTAAATAATTGATATGCTATGAAATTTATTGATGACATATTTAATTTCTTAAATATGTTATGAAAAATATTTTTGCTTTGATGATCCCTTATGTACCCCCCCTTGAACATTTTTTTATTTATTAAAAAGGAGAAAAGCTTAAAATAGGGAGAGAAATTATTTGGACCCCTTATGTGTTGAATAATTTATTTTCAAAGGGAGAGTGCAAAATTTTTTTGTTGATATCAAAAATGGGGAGAAGTTATACAAGTGTTATTTGCAAAATATTAATTGAGCTTTTTTGCATGTTTCCTAAACACATGTATGTATGGTTTTATTATCATCAAAAGGGGGAGATTGTTAGACCCCTTGGGTTTGATGTTGATTTTGATGATAACAAATTATATCAATGTGTTAACTATGCTAACAAATTTGTTTAAGTTGTTTAAGGCATGAGAAATCATTACCATTGCCAAAGCACAGATTTAACACATACAATGAATCAACAAGTTC
This sequence comes from Aleurites moluccanus, assembly GCA_948193065.1. Taxonomy (NCBI): domain Eukaryota; kingdom Viridiplantae; phylum Streptophyta; class Magnoliopsida; order Malpighiales; family Euphorbiaceae; genus Aleurites; species Aleurites moluccanus. The sequence goes on from CANXYC010451598.1 coordinate 1,375, forward strand.
AATCAAATGTTGCCCTTGTGTAGATTGATTCAGATGATTAACTATATACGGATGGAAAGATATGGATGTCTAATTTTGGAAACATAAATTAGATTGAACATTGGACATTGGTAAAGAGAGATATGAATTTTTAAATGAATTATGCTCAAACTGACATACTAGGACAAAACAGTTGAGGTAATTTTAAAATATTGTTGGGAATTATAGAAAAATAATTTGTATATGATATTCCACATAATTTAACTCTAGATGTCTACTTTCATATGGAAAAAGAATCAATTGAATTTGATTTCTACGAAAGGAGAAATTGAAGTATTAGTGAAGCATACTCAAACTGTCTTGCAAATTTAAGGAATAAAATATTTAGATTTTTTAGAGTATGAAGATGGATAATTTTGGAGTTGTCATAAACTACAAAGTTGTAGTAGACATATGAAAGTATTCAATAAAAAAAATGGATCATTATTTAGAGTTGTATATCTTAATATATGAATAAAGTTGGGCCTGCTACTAATCAATCACAGCCGCTACTAAGAAGTCCAGAAGGTCCAATAGCTCAAGTTTGGAAAATGAGCTAAGTAGCAGCCTCTACTAATTAAGTAGTGGCCGCTACTTATTAAGTAGCCCCCGCTATACTTTAAGTAGCCTCTACTATTCTGGAAAATCAGTAATAAAAACTAGCAGTTGGAAAAGCTGTAAACTGCACTTTTTAGCATTAAATAAAGCCAAACGGCTATATTTCATTCAAGACTATAAATATGAGTTGGTGGGAAGCTTAAAATCAAGAGAATAACAATTGAGAACCTATTATTGAGATATTGTACTAAATCATTCATATTTATAGCTTGAAAACCTTATTTATTGTAAAACAATTTTTGTGAGCTATTAGTTATAAATTTTTGAGTTGGTTAAAACTCATTGATTGTTTGAGAGTTGGGAAAAAGTTAAAGGAGATTTTTCTTCTTCTCATCTTTTATCATTCTTAAGGGTTTGAGTGTGAACATTAGTAAAAACACTTGTATAGGTTTGAGTGTGAGCCTTTGATAAAACACTGGTGAAGGTTTGAAGTGTGAGCCTTTGAAAACAATTTGTAATGTTTGAGTGTGAGCCTAAACACTTATGTTTGATCTTATACCCATAAAAGGATCAAGTAAAATACTCAAGTGTGATCTTGAGGAGTGGAAGTAGGCAAGTGTTGGCTGAACCACTATAAAATTCTTATGTTTGATTTTTCCTTTCCTTCCTTCATCTTATTAATTTTAATTTGCCCTTAATTTGTCATTCCAACCAATTCACCCTCCACCCCACCCCTTGGTTGCCAAAGGGACATTTAGGATAATTGTTCTTAATGGTCACCTTACTCAATTGTTTGTAATCAATACACATTTGCAGTGAACTATCCTTCTTCTTAACAAATAATACCGGAGCGCCCCACAGTGAACTACTGGGTCTGATAAACCCCTTATCCAGCAAGTCTTGCAACTGCACTTTTAACTTTTTTTAGTTCTGTTGGAGCCATTCTATAAGGTGGGATTGAAATAGGATCTGTACCCGAATAGACTTCAATCTCAAACTCAATCTTCCTCTCTGGTGGAAAACCTGGCAAATCTTTGGGAAACAAATCTGGAAACTCATTGACAATAGGAATTTGATCAACTCCCTATGAAGTCTTCTGAGTATCCATTACATTTTTCAAGTATGCAGGATATCCCTTTCATATGAGTCTCCTTGCCCCTATAGCAAAAATGAGTTTAATTCCCAAATCACTCTTATCACCCTGATATTCAAATTTATCATGCCCCTCTGGTTGAAATTTAATCTTCTTTTCATAACAGTCAATTATTGCATGATAAGTGGTTAACCAATCCATTCCTAATATCACATCCAATTCTAGTACATGCAATTCTACTAGGTTAATTGATAAAATTCTACCCTCTATTTCTACTTTACAACCCGAGTATTCATATTTTACCTCTATGCTCTTACCTAAGGGAGTAAATATTTCTAAGGGTATTAACATCAATTGTTTTTCAATTCTCAATTTGAATGCAAATTTGGGTGATACAAAGAAATGTGTGGCACATAATCAAATAATATTTGAGCTATTTCATATGACACAGGAATCTTACCTATTACCATCTTGCCTGATCTTTGAGCTTCTTGAGCATTAACTACAAAGACCCGACCTTACCCTCTACCAGCTGGTGCTTGACCACTAGGTTGTCCTTGTCTTGATCATCTGCCTTTGCCTTTACCCCCTGTGTCCCTCTAGTCATTTCTATTCATTTGTACAGTAGGTTGTGAGGCTGCTGTAATAGTATGTTGTTCTCCCCAAAAAGGATAATTCTTCATATAGTGACCATGCTGGCCATATTTTAGACATGCACTTGTCTGCCTTCTACATTCACCCCCATGCCTCTTCCCACAAAAATCACATATGGGAACATTAGTTGTCTGCAATGGTGGTCTAGATGATCCTTATGAAAATCTGGATGTAGACTGCCCTGTGATACCTCTACCCTAACCTCTATGACCACCTGTCTGTGGTCTCTGCTCAGTTCTCACTGATGTAGCCTCTATTTGTCTCTGCTGAGAACTTCCTTCACCTCTTCTCTGTTGTCTTCCAGTCTCAACCTTCCTCTTCTGTTATCTTTTTACTCTTTCTTCTTTATACTTTTCTTTCATTTGGACTGCTTGATCAACAATCTTGGATAAAAAAAAAGTAAACTTAGTAGATAACAGTACATTATATAAGGAGGCATGCAATCCCCATATAAACCTATTAATCAGATATGCTTTAATAGGTACAATCTTGCTGGCATATTTACTCAGCTTGATAAACTCATCAGCATACTCTTCTATACTCAGGTTGCCCTGTTCTAGTTGTTTAAACTAAATTATATTTATGTTTTTAACTCCATTTGTCAAAAATTCATCCAATAATGCAGTCCTGAATTGTGCTCAAGTCGGTGGTGCATCATTGTATAATTGTGTCTCAATGTGCTTAGAAAACTAAGTCCAATCCTTCTCTTTTAACAATATACCAATAAGCTCCACTACTCTGACATCTGAACATAGAAGTCTTCTTACCACCTTTTCTATTTGATCTAGAAAATTAATAACTTCCTCATCTCTTCCATCTTTATATTCTGGCAAACTTAGCTTTAAAAAGTTAAGTATGCTGATTCCACCCTCATTATTCACTTTGCGACCCTCTTGTACCACTAGCCTAACTGGTGCAGTAATAGGTGGCACATGTACTGGTAGAATAATTGGTGGAATGGCTGGTGATGGCGATGGTGGCACTACCTATCTTTCTCTTCTCAATTATAGCATTCCTTGCATCACTTCCAATCTTCAGAGATCTTCAGCTACCCTGGTTTCCTCTGTCCTTCTCTTAGACCTAGGAGGTTCTTTTTGTTCCTCTCTGATCAATAACTCATTTGAAGCCACTTCTGCCTCTCTACTGGGCTTTTCTGATCTCCTAGGTTTAGGTTCAATAGCCCATTCACATTCTCCCATAGATATCTTATTCAGTACAATAGACAAACACAATCATTTAACACATATGGTTATCATGAAATAAACACATATTTAACGAATACAACAAATGACGAGACTGGATTTCCTCTGCTTCATAGTTCACTTATGCCTTATTGACACATGTCTATATGCTCTCAGTATATCTATGCTCTAATACCACCTCTGTCACTTCCCAATTTTAATCATGATGGTCCTAGGATGTAGGAACAATATAAGGCTACCGACACCCATAGAATCATTGTATAACCTATAAATATCACCTGCTATAATATATCTATATCCATTTAATCAGTCTATCTGTCATCATCTGTGATCATATATGATCTCAACACATCTCACTTATATTATATATATCAGTAACTGATTATATTTCAAATAATACTAAACTTAATCATCCCAATAATTTATATGTCCATCGAGCATCTAAATATATACAAGGAATATATACAAGTTTAATATTTACATTATTATAACACAGTTGGATCCACTGATGAAGAAATCCCGGATCAGCTCTATTCCTGACCTGAAAAGATAAAACCACTGAAAGGGTGAGTATTTTCGTAATTGGTGAGTTAATAAATATATTATCACACATTAAGTTAGGTAGGAAACAATAAATGAATAATATTAACAATTGGCTCATGAATAACACACCAAAGGACCAAATCAAGGGAGATGGTTTATAGACATCAAATATAGATGTATAGGCACTGTGAGAAATAATAACAATGTATATATAACAGATATTAGATCATGAAATGCATATCATTATCAATATAATATGTAAATAGCATAAGGTGGATCAGACCCTATGGCCAAGACCATAACCCTTCCCAACTAGGGTATCACTGGAATTTCATTGTGTACAATTCTGATGGTATTTATCTACTATCCCATCAGTAAGGTAGCTCTGTCATATAAATATTAAAATAGGCTAAAGATAGCAAATAAAATACTAAAAAGGCAAGAAACTCAATAAGGTTTAGTTTATGTAACTCTAGCACAACTAAGATGTTTAGGCAAGTAAACATATATAGGATCATTATTCTTAACAAAGGAAAATTATAGTATAGGAAAAATGCCACAAAAGTCATTTAGGATACAAGTTCAAAATATATCAAGAATACACATTTACACTGGTGACAAAAAAAGTCACCCATTTTAGTAAATTTGGTAACAATTGGATTCTTAAGGAAATTAACGAAGGTCATTTCGTTGAGCACTTGGTGTGCACCACTTTAGGAACAAGTAAATATAGTTTTGGGACATTTTGATCAAAAGCCAAAGTTCACAATTCAAGCCCCAATGGCAACAAGCACAAAGGCATTCTTAAACAAGGTTTATATACATCAATAAACAAAACTATCAGAGCTTGAATTCAAGGAAATTTCAAAGGAATGGAAAATGTCAAAAGGATGCAGGTTTCATATTCATTTCAAATTGATCAAATGAAGGTTTAAACATGCATAATAATATACATACGACTCACCATAACCGACGGTTTGATCGTTTACGCGATAAAATGTCTAATTGACTATAATAGGTAAAAATAGTGTTCTTCGATTTTCTTCGATTCTACAATCAATTTTATTATATATTTAGCCTTAAATGGATGATAACTAACATATTTAAACATTAATTAGAATTATGAAAACTTATATAGAAAATCCAATTTAAACATAAACCTAATTTTAGGATTTCTCCAATTTCGATCCAATCTTGAAATTTATTGATCTAATCATCTTTCTAATCATTTATATAGATTAAATGAATCAAAAGAATGAAGAAAACATCATCCTCACCTGAATTCTTCAAGTGGCTGAAATTTAGGTTAAGCTTTCCTTCAATTTCTAGCTTGAATTTCTTCGAATTTTCAATGTAAACTAGTTTAATCGGTAGTTTAATCGAGTTTTCTATCAATTTTGCTTGAAGTTTGGCAGGAATTAGTGGAGTTTTGGGTGGAAGAGAGTTTCAACTGTAACAATAGAGAAATGAGGAGAGTTTTCTGATTTTTGAAAAATTAGATGGCTATATTAATTAATTTTCAGCTAATTCGATTTTTCCCTGACACTTCTCATAATCGCATTTTGAACCCGAAACTTTTAACTATTTATCTTTTTGTCCCATTTAAATTTTTAAATAATATTTCTTATATTTCTCCAGCTTATGAGTCTAACGGTGATATTAAAAATTTAAAATTTCGAACCCGTTCGTTAAACGAAACGTCGACGTGATAATAGTAGATGATGTTCTAACATCTAAAATAAATTTATTTATAATTAAATAACATATATTCAAGATTATATAAATGAAATTTAAGGGTGTTATACTACCCCATTTTGTTGGGGAGTTCTAAGAGTTGATAAATTATGTGAAATACCAAATTCATCACAAAACATTTTGAAATCTTGATTTACAAATTCTCTACTATTATCACTTCTAATAGAGGTGATACAAAATATTTTTTCATTTTGAATATGTTTTAAAAAAGATTTGAATTCTTTAAAGATTTCATCCTTATGAGCAAGGAATAATACCCAAGTAAATTTAAAGTAATCATCAACAATTACAAATACATATTATTTACCCTCAAGGCTAGAAGTTCTACAAAGTTCAAACAAGTCCACATGCAAAAGTTCAAAAAGTCTAGATGTAGAGACTTTGTTCTTAGCCTTCAATGAACTTTTGACTTGTTTACCCATTTGACATGCATCACAAAACTTATCCTTTTAGAATTTGATCTTAGGAAGCCCTATAACAAGCTCATGTTTCTTAAAGTCATCTATATGCTCCATACCTATATGCCTTAGCCATATATGTCATAAACATGAATCATCACAAATAGATACCATACAATCAACATTATTATTATGCATGTTACTAATATTAATCATATAAATATTTCCAATTCTATAACCAACAAACAAAAATTTATTATCTTTGAAGCACTTAACATAGCATTTCTTGGAAGTAAAGGAAACTTTATTTCTCATATCACATAATTGACTAACACTAATTAAATTATGTTTAAGACCATTAACTAAAAACACATATTCAAGAGATGGGTTATCGTTCTTACCAATTTGCCCAATACTAATGATTTTACCTTTACCATTATCTCCAAAGGTGACTTTTACTCCCATATTCTCTTCTAAGTTTGAGAGAAGGTTTGCATTGTCGTTCATGTTTCTTGAGCATCCACTACCCAAGTACCAAGAATCTTCATTCTTTGTGGATTTCAAGAATACCTACAATTAATAGAAATTTATTTATTCTTAGGTATACAAATGTTTTTGGGTCCTTAGCATCAATATATACTATATGCACATTCCTAATATGATATTTAAAATTTGAATGGCCATATTTCCCACAATAATGGCATCTCAAATGAATTATTTTTTTTTATATATTTTGTCTTATAATGTGGTTTTGAATGATATTGAAGCCAGTATCCATAATTAGACCTTGGTCTAGGATAAGCATTCATAGGCTTTCTTTGATTAAATGCTTTAGGCATGACATTTATATCTATGTTATTCTTAGGCCTAATAGCTTTAGGTGGAAGCATATATGACTTATGAGCATTATAATTAGATACGAGGTAGATGGTGTATCTCCTCCATTATATCCAAGTTCATGCTTAATAGTTCGATATCTTTGAGTCCCAAGATTTTTATCCAATTTTTGTTTGTCCTTACAAAGTTTGGACATACAATCATCATGAGAATTTAATTTATTTCTCAATAATTCATTTTCCTTTTTAAATTCATTGCATTCTTGAGTCTTAAGACTAATGGTCTTTACAAATTCATCACTAGATGTATTTAACTTAGATATTTCTTCTTTATAGCTATCACATGCATCTAAGACCTTATTAGACATCTTTCAACTTATAATATTTGACTTGCAACTTATGATATTTTGAAAGTAAAGACTTCATAATTTTCATGGCATCATCTTCATTAGAATTGAAGTTGGAGTTACTTATCTCACTTGAATATATATCTTCCTCAATAGCCACGAATCAAAGATTTGCAACTTCATCCTTACTTACCTCCTCTTCATCATCCGAGTTACTTGAATAATCCAAAGTGGCTACTAAAGCTTTCTTCTTATAATTTTTCTTATTCTTCAACTTTGGACTCTGATTTAATATGACCATACTTTCGTTGCTAAAGCTTTCTACTTGAAATTTTTCTTGTTCTTTAACTTTGGACACTCAGATTTAATATGACTATACTTGTCACATTCAAAGCATTTTATTTGATTTCTTCTTTGCTTTTCATATGGCTTTTTGTTCTTCTTATTCCTAAGGATTAAATTCCTTATTCTCTTTATGAGTAAAGCCATATCATCATTGTCCTCTTCCTTGTCATTTCCATTTGATATAGACTCTTTGGAAGCAATGATAACCAACCCTTTGTTCTTCTCTTCAACTTTATCTTGAGATAATGTTATCTCATGAGTGAGAAGTTTCTCTAATAAGTTGTCAGTTGGAAGGATACTTAAATCGTTGGCCTCTTCAATGGAAGTGACCATTGCTTTTCAATCCTTCTTGGGTAGAACTCTAAGAATTTTGCAATTGTCATCTTCTAAAGAGTAGGTCTTCCCAATCTTTCTCATTTGATTGACAATCATCATGAGAAAATTGTATATTTCTGATATTTTCTCATTAAAAAGCATTTGGAAGAGCTCATAGTCATGAGTAAGAATTTGGATTTTCTTATCCTTAACTTAGTTTGTACCTTCATGAGTGGTTTTCAATGTATCCCATATTTTCTTGGCTAAAATATAATGGGAGATTTTTTCATATTCCTCTCTACTTAATGTATAATAGAGAGTGTTCATTGCTTTTCTATTTCTCCCATTTAATTTCTTCTCAGCAGCTGTCCACTCACTCTTAGGTTTCTTCACTTCAATGCCATCAATAGTCTTTGTTAGAATCGCATGTCCTTCTTCAATGACATCTCATAGATCAATGCCATCACTATCCATAAAAATTTATATTTTATTCTTCTAATAGGGATAGTAAATACCATAAAATATAATGGTCTCATTGTTGACCCTACTTCAATGATGTTAGCCCCTTGAGTTGCCATTTGATCTTTGATCCAAGATTATTAAATCTTATAAAAAGTAGATACAAAGCTCTGATATCAATTGAAAGTCTCTTGGCAAATAAGAGGGGAGTGAATTGGTTATATTAAAAAATTAAAGGTAAATTAAAATTATTGCAAAGAAAATAGTAGAAGAAAAAAGACACAACAATATTATAGTGGTTCGTCCAACAGTTGCCCATATCCACTTCTTAATATCACACTTGAGTATTTTACTTTCTTGAACTTTTTAATTAGGTTCAAGATCAAATCTAAGTATTTTGGCTCATACTCAAATCTTTACAAAGTATTTTCCTACTTCGCTCACACTTAAACCCTTTAGAATTATAAGAAAAGGGGAGAAGAATATTCCCTTAACTTATCCCTACTCTTAACTAAATATACTTCAACAACCTTGAAAAGTTTATAATAAATACTTCACAAGTATTGAAAACTCAAAGTTTAGTTCAAAAGACAATAAATATATAGAAGTATGAATTAATGCCTGAATGGTTGTTGTTTCTTAGCCATTAAATCTTTATACCAACCCATATTTATAGTCTTGCATCAAATAGAGTCATTTTTCCCTATTAAATGCTCATTAATGCAGTTATTAGCTTTTTCAACAGCTATTTTTTTGTCCTTTTCTGCGAAGTCGCAGCTACGATTCCAAAGTCGGGCCCGCGACTAGCCTAAAGCTAATGAACTTCACCACTGCAACTTCATGCTTGTGGCTGTGATTTTCTCTGAGTCGCGGCTGTAACCAAACCTGTCAAGCCTGCGAGTTTCGCCCTTCTAAGGCTTGAAGCTGCTAGACCTCTGAGTCTCAATAGTTGCAGCTGCGACTTGCTTGGTCATGGCTGCAACTTTCTCTTTACTTGGACCCTCAGATTTTAGACCCCAAACTTGCCCCTGTGATATCTTGATATCGGTTGCGACTATTCTTAGTGAAATGGTGTAGCGGCTACAACTTTTGTCTTAATCTAGGCCTACACCTTTTAGACCTTCTGGAACCCAAAGTCGCAGCTGCGATTTTTCTATAGTAGTTACAACTTTTGTCCAGCCTTTGATCCTGACTTTCTGGACTCCAAAGTCATAACTGTGGCTCTCAAGTACTGCAGCAACTTTCTACAATCCTACAATTTTGAGAAATATTTTTAGGTTATCCTGCATATAAGCAAACAAACTTATTAGATCATTAATTAGTTGTTCATAACCATCAAAATGAGTATGTTAAAACACTGAGATCTAACATATTATTTTGCTTTAGAGTATTATTTTGTCTAGTTGCTAGTTGTCTAAAGAATATTGGATGATTATTTTAAGATGATATTTATATTTATTCATATATTAAGATATGTATTTTGGATGAGAATGTGACTTTATATGATATATTTGATTGTGATAGTTGCCCTAAAAGCTTGGGATATCCTAAGTGACATTATGTATGATTGATAGATGATGATGACCGTATGATATATCATCAGGTTGTGGTTTTGAGAGAGGTTAAGTTATTGCGTTGAAAATCTATAAGTAGTTGGTAGTTTTAAATTTACCAATATCTTAAGACAATATTTCAAAGTCTGATGTGATATTATTATTAAATTATCATTACTTTGATCACTTCACTATTAATAATTTATTTTATTGATTCAATATAAAAATTATTTGTCATCAAACTAAGATCTAAAATTTATTTTTAATTTACTTAATTTTATTTTTTAAAATTTTATTGAACTTTTATTGGATTAATTAAAAATAATTTTATTTTGTAAAATATTTAATCTTAGTGAAATATAATCATGCGTTTGAAAAAATTTAATAATTACATGGTACGAAACTTAAATATATAGAAGTTAATCCTATAATATATTAATGTAAATTATGATAAAAAAAAATTGACTTTCTTAAAAAAAAAAAATTTGCTTCCAACATTGATAGACATATGGCACCGTTATAAATATAAAATAAATAATAAAAATCAATTTCCTTGAATTTTATTAAAATTATTCAATTTAATTGATGATAAAATTTATATGTTTTAAATAAATTTAAAGTGAAAGAATTCATTTCAATTCTATTATTTGGAAGAATTGAAAAGTAAAAAAAAAAAAAAAAAACATTTTCTCATTTTACCCTTATATAAAGAAGTCACGATTAATTTAAATAAGGGTAATATGATTTTGAATAATAGACTTCATGAAATTAATTAAAGTCTTGCAATTTATTTTTTTCATTTTAACATAATTTTATTTTTTTTTAACTCAAAACAATTGAATTTTATTAGTTATATTTTTTTTAAAATTTAAAAATTGATATATTTAATTCAATTAATTTAAATTTTCATAAAATATAAGTTTTCAGCGGTGGAGATGTTTCTTATGGAGAATGTACGATAATGTTTCAGTCTTTTATTTAAAAAAAAAAAAAAGATTAATTACAAAAAAAAAAATTCACTTATTTTTATGAAAATTATAATTTTTGCATAATATTTCAATTTTGACAAATTAAATAAAAAAATTTTAAATTTAGCAAATTTTATAAATAATCGGATTCCTATTAAACTTCGGCCGCCGGAGCTAACGTAATAAATTTTTTATTAATAATTTTACCAAATTAGTATCTAACGTAAAAGTGAGCAAAAACTAAACTAATCGAATCAAATCTAATTTGATTACTTCGTTTCATATTTTAGTTTGTTTTGATTTTTTTTTTTAAATTTTAGTCAATTGATTTCGGTTAGTATTTTTAAAAAATTACCCAAATAACCGAACCAATCAAAATATGTAATTATTTTATATTTATATATGTATAAATTTAAAAGTATATATTTTTAATAATTACATATTTATTTGTTCAAAAACTTAAAAACCAAATAAAAGAACTTAAATATGGCAATTAGGTTTGATTTTAAAAAGTTCTCTTTCGATTAAATTATATTAAAATAAAAAAATACAAAAAAATAAATTTTAATTTAATCTAAATTAATAGTCTATTTAAAATATATTTAAATTATATTCCATATATGTATTTTGTATTATATAAAATAAAAAATATATAGAATATATATATATATATATATATATATATATATATATATATATATATATATGTAAATAAATATTTACAACAAATCAATCGATAGAATAGCTAAAAATATATATATAATAGAAATATATTAATATTAATTAATATAATATTAATAAAAATATTTAATGTTAATAAATAATAAAATAAAATATTATAATATATTATTATTAATAATAATTAATTAAATTTTTTTTTTGAAATTTTTTGTCATAACCGAACTAATTGAACTGAAATTTTTAAAAATTAAACTAAATCATCATATTTCAGTTCTCTTATTCAATTTTTTTAGTTTTTTCAATAAAATAAATTTGTAATTATTAAAAATACATATTTTTAAATAAATATATATTTTAATCAGTTCAATTTTTTTAGATTTTTATAAGAAAATCAAACCTAACCGAATATACTAAAATTTTCAAAAAATAAATCGAACTGAAATTTAAATCAAATCGAATCAAACCAACTAAATTAGATTTGATTCGATTAATTCGATTTTTATTTACTATTACGTCAGATGCTAACGCGGCAAAAATATTAATAAAAAATTTGTTATATCAATTCCGACGGTCGAAACTTAATCAGAATCCGACCATTTATAAAATTTGCTAAAATTTAAAAAATTTTAATCAAATTTACTAAAATTAAAATATTATGCAAAATTTACAATTTTTATAAAAATTCTTGAATTTTTTGTTAATTAACTTTAAGAAAAATATTAAATAAATTCACTTGTAGCATACTAGGCAACATAACAAACTAAATTATTATTGCAAATCATGCACATGTCACAACAGCTTATATTTACCAAGCATTGGCAATAGGAATTTATCAACATGGGAGAAATTATTAGGTATACCGGGTGCATTAAAAAATAGTGCACCATATATAAAATTCATCTAAATTTATGAAAAGTGTATCACATATTTATGTGAATAGAAGTGTACTATTATTGATGCACTGGATAATATGTGTATATAATAATAGGTCTAATGATATATATAAAAAAAAAAAAAAAAAAATAGAACTTTTTACTATTTTTTAATTTTATTCTAAATTTTATATTTTATTAATTTTATTTTAATTTTTAAAATTAATTATAATTATCATCAACACTCAAAATTAACATTAATGACATGTGTCTTTTCTAATGTGACATATGTTGTTGATTAAAAATATATTGTTTTGAAGCAAATAACTATTCTCTTTTTGCTGAGCTAAAATCAATTCTCCATTCCAATGGTCATAACTTCTCTAGGAAGCTCCTATCTACAAACCCATTTATTTTGTTAGAAACTCGAGATCTACACCTTTTTTAACCATATATTAGTCAAATTTTAATTCTAACGTATCATTCCATTTTTGTCTTCCAAGTTGAGGTATGCAACTTCTCTTCATAATATGTACACTATAATTCTTCAATATCTTTCTATGGACATATCCTTTTACGAGAATACTTGGATCTCTTTTAAATAAGTATAAAATATTATTTTGAAATTTAAAAAATATTAAATAATTTTTTAAATATTTGAATAATTAATTTAAAATATCATTTTAGAATTTAAAAACAGAAAAAATTTAAAATAAACATGATATCTTTTTTTGAAATGATAATTTCAAAATTTTATTTTTAAAACAGAGTTTCTATCCAAACACCTCCTATATATCTTGCTTTCAATATAAATTTAAATTCATTTCCAATGAATTATAATGTATTTTTTAATTTGACTTATTTGTATTGTCTTAGTTTGTGAACTTACTTGAAAAAAAAAAAAATCATGTATCTCTGTTGCAATTTCATATAAGAAAAATGATTAATTACATTGACATCTCTATATTTTTTCATATTATATTAAAATATTTTTCTTTTTTCAAAATTATATTAAAATATTCATACATTTTGATTATGTTAAAATTTGAGATATTTTTATTAAAAAATATATTAAATTAATGTAAAAAATCTATAATACCCCTTATTTACATTTTAATTTTTACTTGTTTGCCACCTGATATAAACTCATTCCCTAACCATAACCATATTACCATCACCACCACCACCACCACCACCACCACTAAAGGTGACATCGGTTTAGTTTGATCGGTTTTAAGGATTATTATCAAACCAAATCAATATTTTTAGTTTAAAAATTCTTAAACCAAATTAAATAACCATTATAGTCAAATCGTTGGTTTTAATTCAATTTGGTTTGATTTAAATACTTTTAATTTGTCAGTTTCAAACCATTTTTTTTTTATATAAATCGTCATTATTATTAGATCTTAAGATCTTCATCATACTTATTTTGATGGTTATAAACAACAAATTAATGAACTAATAAGTTTGTTTGATTATATGCAAGAATTTTCAAGAATTTCTCTGAAGTATTGCAGGATGCTGCTTAGTCGCGGGCGCGACGATAGACACAAGCTTGGTCACAGGTGCTACAAATCAGTCACAGTCTTAAAAAGTTTCAAGTCACAGACGCGAAATTGATTTGAGATGTCCAAAAACATCCAGTAGCTTTTAGGAAAACAGTGTCCCTACAGTAGCGGGCGTGAAGTCGTGGGTGAGACAAAATTATTCGTGGGTGCGAAATTAAAATCAGAATATCTCAAAACATCGAGTAGCTTCAAGATGAATAGTCTCATTCAGTTGCGGGCGTGACATTATACTATCGCGGTGCGACTAGATAAAATCGCAGGATTGTCCAAGCTCAGTCGCAGGTGTGAAGAAGCTCAACCAAGTTTGAATGTTGAATCTCACAATTAGTCGTGGACGCAACAGTTTCAGTAGCGGGCGCTACTCAGTAAAATTCAAATTTATTTTTCTTCGATCCAAAAAGGAAAGAAGCCATTCGTGGGCGCGACGATTCTAGTCGCGGGCACGACTCACCAGTAAACTAGCCGTTGGAGCGAAATTGCAGGTGCATTTATTACGGAAAAATGAGTCTAAACGGCTCTTTCTTCAACCAAAACTATAAATATGAGTTGATTTGTATTAAAAGAATAGAGAACAACATTAAAACAAGTTCATAAATCATTTATTGAAAGATCATTCATATTTATTGTGCAAAAATCAGTTTATACTTGCATTTATTATAAAATCTTCAAAGTTGTTGAAGATCTTTGTTTATAAGAGAGTGTGGTAGAAAAAGGGATTCTTTCTTCTCATTTCTTATAGATCTCTTGGGTTGTGTGTGAGCCTAGTTTGAGAAAAACACATTGTAAAAGGTTAAAGTGTGAACCAAAACACTTAGGTTTAATCTTGAACTTGTAAAAGGATTAAAGATAGTGAAATACTCAAGTGTAACCTTGAGGAGTGGATGTAGGCTTATTTTGGCCGAACAACTATAAATTTTTGTGTTGATTTTCTTCTTCTCTTCCTTCATCATATTTTTAATTGGTTATTATTTTTAAAAGACAACTAATTCACCCCCCCTCTTGGTTGCCAAAGGGACTAACAATTAGTATCAGAGCTTGTCTCCACTTTTTCTAAAAAGATTTAATCATCTTGGAGAAAAGATCAATGGCAATACAAGCATCAAACATTCTTGAAGGAGGATCAACAATGAGACCACTATTCTTCGATGGCACCGACTATCCTTATTGGAAAAATAGGAAGGAAATCTTCATGGATAGCGATGGAATCAACTTATGGGATATTGTAGAAGAAGGGTATGGAGTTCCCACTATAACCGTAGATGGCATTCAGGTCAGAAAACCAAAAAGTGAATGGACCACCGCCGAAAAGAAAGCAAATGGAAGAAATCGCAATGCAATGAATACTCTCTATTGTGCACTTAGTAGAGAGGAGTATGGCAAGATATCTCATTGCATTTTGGTAAAACAAATTTGGAATACTCTTCAAATCACTCATGAAGGGACAAATCAAGTCAAAGGTAAAAAGATTCAACTTTTTACTCATGAGTATGAACTTTTTAAAATGCTACCTAATGAAAAAATTTCAAAAATGTATAACCGTCTTATGGTTATTGTTAATGGAATGAGAAAGTTGGGAAAGTCTTACACTATAGAGGATATAAATTGTAAAATATTAAGAGTTTTCTCTAAGAAGGATTGGGAGGCAAGAATAGCCTTAAACTAAGAAGTAAACGACTTAAGTTCTCTTCCAACCGATAATCTATTGGGTAAACTTCTAACTCATAAGATCACTCTATCTCAAGAGAAAATTGATGAAAAAGCCGAAGAGAAAAACAAAGGTCTTGCTCTCATTGCTTCCAAAGAATCAACATCAAAAGGAAGTGACATAGAGGAGGATGATGATGATGAAGAAATGGCTCTTCTTACAAAAAGAATAAGAAATCTTATTCTTAGAAAGAAGAAGAACAAGAAGCCCTTTGAGAAATATGATAGGCAAGAAAGGCCAAGAAGCAATAAAATCAAATGTTATGAATGTGATAGAGTTGGACATATCAAGTCCGAATATCCCAAGCTAAAAAACTAATATAAATTTTAAGAAGAAAGCCCTAGCAGCAACTTGGGATGACTCGAGTGATTCAGATGATAATGAAGAAACTAAGGAAGAAGTTGCAAATCTATATTTTATGGCAATTGATGAGGATACTTCTTCTAGCGAGGTAAGTAATTCAGACTTTACATTTTATGATGATGTGAAAATAATGTAAACTTTACTTTCAAAATATCATAAGTTGCAAAACAAATATGATAATTTGAAAAAATTGTCAAACAAATTAGTTCATTCTTGTGAAAATTATAAAGATGAAGTAGATAAATTAAATACTTGTAAATGTGATTTGGAGAAAATAATTATTCTAAAAACTCAAGAGATTGATTCTATTTCAAAAGAAAACAAAATTTTGAAAAATAAATTGCTTTCATTTGATGATTGTTTATCAAAATTTTCAAAAGGAAAAGAAAAACGTGATCACATTCTTGAGTTTCAAAGATGTCCAACCATTAAGAATGGACTTGGTTATAATGAAAGTAATATGCTTTCTACCTCCAAAATCACATTTGTTAAAGCATCTAATTGTAACACCTCAGCTTAAGTTAACCCAAATCATTAGAGGGGCAATAGAGGGGTAAATTTTTTCTTTCTTTTTGTATTGTTAATGATGTATGTTTATGCATGAAATTAATATTTATGCATGTTATTTGAATTAGTTTTAG
>CANXYC010451737.1:0-15253 GCA_948193065.1 Aleurites moluccanus
GTAAATAGGCCAATGGAAATCAATAACAATATTAAGTATTCATTAGGAACATTATGGTACAATGGCTTACTTGTCAATACATTTCATTAGTCATGTATCGGTTTCTTTTCTTAATGCAAAGGTAGCAATTAACAATAAATATCATAGTTAAACATTTGGTGTGCATACTTTTAGGAGCAATTCAGGTACATAATCAATCAAGAACAATATGCATTTCAATATCAATAATAATCAATGGGTATGGATGATTTCAATATTTAAGAATGATCAATAATAGTAATGAGGTATTTAACCAATAAGGAAATATATTCATTGAGTCAACAAATCAAAACATGGTATGCATAATGATATATACGTTACTCACCTTAGCTTATAATTTGTACATTTCCCTTTTCCTTTATCCTTAATTCTTTGCCTTATCTCTTATGGTACCCATCACGTCTCTTATTCATTCTTGACTCTACATATCCAATTAATTTTCATTTAGATATTATTTAACATAAACTTACATTACTTATGCTTATATTAAAGAAAATTTCTCAAATTTTCAAGTTACTAGGGTTTTTCTGTGCAAATTTCTTTACTGGCAGCCTGTGTTCCATTACTCATATCTCTCTCTTTAATTATTCAATTGCTTCAATTCTTATTCCTAATTAAACTTAACATATAACGTTCTAACATATCCAAATTTCACATTAAAATCATTACTATATAATTTATAATGTTAATTTAAACTTAGGCCTATAACTGGCCCTGCTACCCTGCATTCTGCCTGAAATCCTATTCTAGTAGATTCTGTTCTTTTTCTAATAACTCAATCAATACTTAATCAATTACTATAATTACTTTTCATATTGAAAATATATACATAATATTATAACATATCCAAATTTCATAATCTTTAGATTAATGTACAATTATTAGTGAATTTACAAAGTTAAATTACTGCCCTAAAATGTCTATCCAGATATGCCCTATTTTTATGCCTATAATTAATTCCGTAATTATCCAATTATAAAAATATTTTACAGAGATTTATATAAAATATAAATGAACATTTTTCATTTCTAACACTTTCTCTAATTCAAATTTTAAGGTTCTCAAATTAATAGAATTTTGTAATATATGTTCTGTTAAATAGTCATTCTGGACAGTCTATACTTATGATCTTATATCTCATAAACCATAACTCCAATTACAAAACCATTTTACAAAATTATATATAAGACATAAATGAACACTTTTTATGTTAAACACATCTTCTAATTTTGTCTCTATCATTATTTACAATAAAAATACAGTAGCATTTTCTAGAAAACCTAATTCCAGGTCAGTCATAGTTTTTACCCAGTTCGAATTTTCCAAATTCCTTTTACATAAATATAATTAACATATTTATATACAACTTTTATGTTTTAACCATTCTCAAATTCAGTCTTTAAAATTTTAGAATAATATCCAAAATTTTGTTGCCATCAAACATATTCCAGAAACTATATAAACCCTAACTCAATCTTTACATTTTTAACTTAATTACCTCAATTAGTTGTCAAATCATGCTATAGAACTCTTAAATACAATTAAAAATGACAAGTTTAGAATCATTACCTTAGATTAATTCTCAAATTCCATCTTCTTTCTTCCTCCATAAAGCTTAAATACCAATTTCCTTTCTTCCCTCATCTTCCTTCTTCAATTTCCTAGCTATTTTTGGTTGATTTCTATGAAAAAATTGGAAGATATATTTCTTTGGATTTTCTCCCCTCCATGTTTTGGTTCCCCTCTCCAAAAATGGCAGTCAACATATAGTTCTCATCTTTTGAAAAGCCAACAAAAATTGAAGATAAAAAAAATAATAGAAAATTCTAGAATTTGGCTTATTTGGCACCTATTTAATTATTTAATAAATCAATTAATCATTTTTCTATCAAAAAATCATCTCCTTCACCTTAATGGCCAGCTACCTTGGCCTATTTATAGAATGAGTGGATCCTACAACTTTGTTTAATTGTACTTTTGGTCCAAAAAATTTCTTATTTGCATTTTTGACCCCCAAACTTTCTGTAATTTATTCTGTCTATTCTGTTTAGATTTAACCTCAAGTATGAGAGTGAAATACCTTATTTTAAGTTGTTCTATCATTTAAAAATAGTTATGGGTCATTTCTAGATCCCAGACAGTGGATTTCCAAAATTGCCTCCAAAATTGCCTTTATTTATAATTTTGCCATTACTCTTATTTTCAGTGTTCCAAAATATTTTTCAACTCTTTCTTTCACCATAATTTCACATAAAATTAACTTATTTAATCTCCCTAGGTTTGGGTCAAAAATTCTTAAATTAGCTGGACTGCTATTTTCCCGGCAGTGTTCTCGACACCGACGATTTCCGAAAAAGTTTTGCATTTGCTTTCTAACTGTGTCTCTAAAATTATTTTTCATCATTTCAATGCTTTTAAATCATAATATGAGAATCAATTCATGCATATAAGATGGGACTTCCTAGGGTATTACACCATGGTTATGGATGCAACTGGTCTTGAATTTAATTGGAGTGAGAGGGATGAATCTCTCAATCCAAAATCTCAGAAGTTGTATGACATGTTAGATGCATCTAATGAAAAGTTGTGGCCTTGTTGTAGAAACCATTCAAAGTTATCAGCAGTTGCATGACTGTTGAATATCAAATATGAACACCATTTATCTAAAAGGTGTTTTGATGAGACATTGAGCTTATATAAGGAGTCGTTGTCCGAGGATAATACGATGGTCGATAATTTCTATAAAACAATGAAGTTCATGTAAGGTTTGGGACTTTTTGTCCATAAGATTCATTATTGCAAGAATAATTGCATGATATATTAGGGTGATGATAATGATTTAAAGTCATACAAGTTTTGTGAATATCCTAGATATAAACCAAGGCGTTGGGTCCTAGTAAGTATAAAAACGAAGTTTCGATGAAGAAAATATATTATTTCCTCTTACACCAAAGTTGCAGAGATTGTATGCTTCTGAAGTCATCGCAAAACACATGAGATGACATATTGAGCATGAGTCCAATGATGGAATAATGCAACAATGCTTAGATGCGGAAGCATGGAAGCATTTCAACAATGTTAATCCAAATTTTGCTTTTGAAATATGCAATGTATGTTTGGGATTGTACACTGATAATTTTCAACCCTTTGGTCGATCAGGACAACAATATTTATAATGGTCAATAATAATCACACCCTAAAATTTGCCCCCATTAGTGTGTATGAAGGAGAAATTTGTTATTCTTTCAATTATTGTTCCCAGACCAAATAATCCTAACCAAAAGTTGGATGTGTTCTTACAATCTTATTGCAGAATTAAAGGAATTATAGGAAAATGGCATCGAGACGTATGATGTATCAACCAAATAGAATTTTCTAATGCGAGCAACTCTTATATGGATTGTTAGTAATTTTCCCGTTTATAGCATGTTGTCTGGATAGAGCAAGTAGGGTAAACTGACATGTTCTTATTATATGGAATATACTGATGCCTTTACTCTGCCTAAATGTGATAAGCAATCTTGATTTTATAATCATCGTTAATTCTTGCCTCTAAATCATCCATTTAGATGGAATAAGAATGGGTTCATTAAGAATAGAATAGTTGATGAAGTGGCTCCGCTTATAAGGTCAAGAATTTGGATGTCATAGATAATTTATACTTAAATAAAGTTAAATAACCTAGTTGGAAAGAGTGGAATGCTAGAGTTGCAAAAAATAGAGGTTAAAAGAGATGTAGTATTGGGATTTGCCTTACTGGAATAGGAACCTAATTAGACACAATTTGGATGTCTTGCACATTGAAAAGAATGTGTTTAATACGGTTATAGAAATAGAAGGCAGTACAAAAGATTGCTAAGTCAAGGGAAGACCTTAAGCAATTTTGTTGACTACTTGAGTTAGATCATAATGTTGCAACAGGGAAATATCCTAAGGCTTATTATACGTTGGATAAATAAAGTAAATAAGTCTTATTTAAACGGCTTAAAAATCTTTGATTTAACTATGGGTGTGTATCAAATATGGGTCACTGTGTTAATATGAAAAAGTTTAAGTTATTTGGTATGAAAAGCCACAATTGCCATGTCTTCATGCAAAGACTTATTCCTATTTGTCACGACCCGGCTTCTCAGACCGCGATGGTCCTAGGACACAAGAGATGCCAATGGTGACCAGCACCCGTAGAAACTAGTATCACATGCATCATCTATAAACCTCAATATACTATTCATATTAATTAATTACTAGTCATTCTATTAACCTATCATGCATTCTTTAATCATTCTGCAATTGGCTGTAACATTCATATATAATATCACAATATCATCATATAACTCAAAATATTATCAATATAACATATACAATGTTCATCTCCTAGCTAACCTAATATATACCCATGGAGCAGCTAGATAATGAACACTAAAAATAATATAATACATATATCCATAAAATATACATCAAAGACTATGGTAGATATCCCGGGGTGACAGAAGACAAGAATCTGCACTCTGCTCCTCTCCTGAAATGGGTAAACAATGAAATGATGAGTATAGATTATACTCAGTGAATTTATATACATCACAATAAATAATAGGCATCAATAAATAAAGGTATCAGTCAATGAGATAACAGTATAAAGTATAAATGTCAGGGTACAATAAAGACAAAGAATATCATATAGGCTCGGTTATATATGGAAAGACAGATAATGGGATGGACTGTATGAAAAGAAATCATACCATCTCCAGTAATCAGTCTGTATGGACCATGTAGGTCTCCAGAAGCATATCAATGAGCATAAGGCTGATCAGGCCTTATGGCCAGGACCATAACTCCTCTTAGCTAGGGTATCAGTAGTACAATGTGCACATCGCCGACAATATTTTCCCATTATCTTGTCAGATCGGTAGCTCTGCCAAACCATATCAGGGTCAATAATGAGGGATACCATAAGCAGCAATCAATCAGTTCGGTATCAATCAATACAGTAATCAATATAATCAATGGCAATGCCGTATACAATATACAATCAATGATATAGGGTTTAGCAACAAGGAAAGACATAAAGCACTAGTTGGTTCGATAGCGGAAAACAGAAGGTCAATTGGCATGCCAATGTCGCTGGTGACAATGGCATTCAATTGGTAGGCCTATGGCATACAAACCAATAGGCTAAAGGCAAATGAACTAGGTATTTCATCAAACACTTGGTGGGCATATATTGACAAGCCAATAGGTTAGGTTATGGTTCAAATTTGACTTGCCCATTCAAATCAACAACAAATCACATTGAAACAATAAGATAGGTATCAAAGAAACAAGGTTAAACAACATCAAAATGGATCAAATTGGCCATGAAAATCAAAGGAAAAACAAGCAAAAATCATAGGTATAATTAGGGCAAAATGGTTCGGCCAAGAAGTGTCTTTCACAAATAGTTTCCAAACAACAATTCAATCATTTAGGCATGATAAATGATGCAATATAAACTCACCTAAGCCTCCAAATAGCTTTTGCACTAGAAAAATTCACCAATTCAACTGAAATGCCAAAATAAGCTACTTTGACAATCAACTTTGATCAATCTCCAATTCTACATCAATTAAACCATCAATTAGTTATCCATTCACATCCAATTAGCTAATTCTAACATCAATTAAAAAAACCTAACACTAATTCAATATATCATATCTTACAACTTCAATTTTAGCAACCTAATTAGGGATTTCAATCAATTTGGCTAAATTAGTGCAATTAATCATCATACCCATTCAATTGAACCTAAATAATCAATCAAACTAAACAAAACAACATTCTTACCTAAAATGCTCAAGATGGTCGAATGCTTTCCCTCATTCCTCCTTGAATTCCTTTACTTCAATCTACAAATTGATGATGGAAATGAGTTAAGCTAGGTGAGAGCTTAATTTTTCTATCAAATTTCTATATATTTGATTAAGATTTGAAGAAGAAAGATGAAGGAGAATGGAAAAATGGTGGTTCAGCCACCATGGAAGAAGAAAGAAAAGATGAGCAAAATGGCTAAGGCCAAAAATAAATAGAAAAATCAAATGCACAATTACAACTAAACCCTCAAACTCTCATCCATTACACTTTTGTCCTTAAATCTTCTGTAATTTATTTTATCAGGATTTAGATATCAGAGTGGGGAGTGAATAGGCTTATTTTAATTTATACTTATTTATAAAAATGGTTCTGAGTCTGTAACCCCAACCGACCACTTTCCACTATTCATCTTGAATTTCCATTTATTTACAAAAATGTACTTTTTCAGTGTTCCTAAATGATTTTCACTATTTTCTTTTTATCAAAATTACACATAAATTATGGTCATCTTTTACCTCCAGATCAACTTCAAAAATTATTCCGTTGACCGGACTGCTAATTTCTCGGCAGTGTTCCTGACATCGCCGCTTTTTGAAAATGTGTCAAGTTCACTTTCTAACTGTGTCTCTAAAATTATTTCCCATCATTTCAAGACTAATGGACTATATACTGAGAATTAATTCATGCATACATGTTATAGCTTTCTAGGGTATTACATTCTACCCTCCTATAAATATATTCGTCCTCGAATTTAAATAAAAACATACCTCACTGCTGGAATAGGAATGGGTATCTACTCCTCATTTCCTGATCGCTCTCCCATGTGCACTCCTCTATGGACTGATTCCTCAAAAGCACTTTGATCATCGGGATCTCGTTATTCCGAAGCTTCCTGACCTGTCTATCAATGATCTCCACAAGTAGCTCCTCATAGGACAAATCATCTCTGAGATCCACATCCTGAACCTCCAAAATGTGTGATGGATCCGACATATACTTCCGTAGCATCGATATATGGAAGACTGGATGTACGTGGCTCATACTGGGTGGAAGAGCCAATCTATAGGCCACACTACCAATCCTCTCAAGTATCTCAAAAGGGCCTATAAATCGTGGTGATAGCTTATCCCTCTTCCCAAATCTCATAACTCCCCTCATAAGTGAGACCTTTAGGAAGATATGATCACCAACTGAAAACTGTACATCCTTCCTCTTCGGATCAGCATAACTCTTCTTCCTACTGAAGGTAGTCCTCATCCGCTCTCTGATCATAGGAACCATCTCTATAGTCTCTCTGATCAACTCTGGTCCCTTTAGCTGCTTCTCTCCCGGCTCCACCCAATACACTAGAGATCTGCACTTCCTACCATATACTACTTCAAATGGAGCCATACTAATAGAAGAGCGATAGTTGTTATTGTAAGAGAACTCTATCAATGGCAGATAATAATCCCAGTTACCCTTAAAATCCAGAACACATAATCTGAGCATATACTCCAAAGTCTAGATCGTCGTCTCCGATTGCCCATCAGTCTGCGGATGGAAAGCAGTACTGAACCGTAACTGGGTACCCATAGCCTCCTGAAACTTTTGCCAAAATTGAGATGTGAACTGTGTACCCCTGTCAGATATAATCACCAAAGGAACTCCATGAAGATGCACAATCTTATCCACATACAACTGTGCATACTGAGCTACCGTATAGCTAGTCTTAACCTCCAGAAAATGAGCAGACTTCGTCAACCAATCAACAATCACCTGTATAGAATCATATCCCCTCGAAGTCCATGGTAGACCAACTATACAGTCCATGGTAACCTGTTCCCATTTCCAGTCAGGCAACTCTATCTCCTGAAGTAGCCTTGTTGGCTTCTGATGCTCAAACTTAACCTGCTGACAGGCTAAGCATTTAGACACAAACTGAGCTACATCTCTCTTCATCCCTGACCACCAATAAACATTCCTCAGATCATGGTACATCTTGGTAATCCCTAGATGTACACTGTATGCAGAATAGTGAGCCTCTCTTATGATCCGATCTCATAGCCCATCAAAGTCTGGTACACAAATACGTCTCCCACATCTCAATATCCCATCCTCCAGTGTGAACTCTATCATCTGTCCACTCTGAACCTCTCCCTTCAGCTTCAATTGATATGGATCTTTGTCCTGAGCCACTTTTATATCATCAATCAATAGTGACTTCGCCTGAAATTGGGCTATCAGAGCCTGGTTCTGATCCTGGGATCCTAACTCCAACTCTAAGCCCAAATCTGCTAGCTCTCTCATTTGTCTGATCAATGGCCTCCTGCCAATCACAATATGAGCAAGACTACCCATAGATTTCCTGCTTAGAGCATCTACCACTACATTGGCCTTCCCTAGGTGATAAAGAATCTCATAGTCATAATCCTTCAAAAGCTCTACCCATCTGTGCTGCCTCAAATTCAGATCCTTCTGCTGAAATATATATTGTAGACTCTTATGATCAGTATATATCTCTCATTTTGATCCATACAAGTAGTGTCTCCAAATCTTCAAGGCAAATATAATTGTTGCCATCTCCAAATCATGAGTCGGATAATTTGCTTCATGCTTCTTTAACTGACGAGAAGCATAAGCAATTACCCTACCCATCTGCATTAACACACACCCTAGGCCAATCCGTGAAGCATCACAATATACTGTAAATTTCTCCCCCTCAACTGGTAATGCCAATACTGGAGCACTAGTAAGGCAATACTTCAGAGTCTGGAAGCTACGGTCACACTCATCTGTCCAGACATATCGCTCCTGTTTCCTCATCAGTCTAGTCAAAGGAGCTATAATTCGGGAGAAATTCTTCACAAACCTCCTGTAGTATCCAGCCATACCCAAAAAACTGCGCACCTCTGAAACATTAGTAGGCTGTGGCCAATTAGCAACCGCCTCAATCTTCTGAGGATCCACCATAATATCATCCTTGCATATAACATGTCCAAAGAAGCACACCTCAGTCAACCAGAACTGATACTTAGATAATTTGGCATACAACTGATGCTTCCAAAGTGTGTGCAATACAATCCTCAGATGCTCCTTGTGCTCTTCCTCACTCCTAGAATAAATGAGTACGTCATTAGTGAATATGATGACAAACTTATCCAAATATGACCTGAACACCCTGTTCATCAGATCTATAAAAGTCGTCGGTGCATTGGTCAACCCAAATGGCAAAACCAGAAACTCGTAATGTCCATAATGGGTCCTGAAAGCAGTCTTAGGTATGTCACTACTCCTGATCTTCAATTGATGATACCCAGACCTCATATCAATCTTAGAAAAATGGTTGGCACCTTGCAGCTGATCAAATAAGTCATCTATCCGAGGTAATGGATACTTGTTCTTCACTGTGACTTTGTTCAGCTACCTGTAATCTATACACATCCTCAATGAGCCATCTTTCTTTCTTACAAATAGAACCAGTGCACCCTAAGGAGAACTACTTGGGTTGATGAACCCTCTATCCAATAGCTCCTGTAACTGTATCTTTAATTCCTTAAGTTCAGTTGGAGCCATTTTGTATGGTGGAATAGATATAGGGTCTGTGCCTGCATGCACCTCTATCTCAAACTCAATCTCCCTATCAAGGGGCAATCCCGGCAACTCATCAGGAAATACATCAGAAAACTCCTAAATAATTGGTATCTGCTCCAACTGTATAGAAGATTTCTGCACATTTACTACGTGTGCCAAATAGGCTGAACAACCTTTCCCAATCATCCTCCTAGCCTGGATAAAAAAAATCAAGTTAACCCAGAACTCTCAAATATCACCCTGAAACTCAAACTTTGGTTGCCCTTCAGGCTGGAATCTAACCCTCTTCCGATAATAGTCAATAACTGCCCGATGCCTCGTCAGTCAATCCATACCCAAGATAACATCTAACTCTAGCACAGGTAACTCAATCAAATCAACATGCAAAATATGATATCAATCTTAACAATGTAATCAGCATAGTAATAATCAACATCCATAGCATTACCTATAGGAGTAGCAATCATTAGCAATCTCATTCTGAATCAAGATAGTACCTGTGACAACATTATCTGATCTCTAGGCAACCTGGGTGTTAACCGCAAATACTCTGCCCTGGACCCTACCAGTTGGAGCCTGACTACCACTAGGAGCCTGTCCTCCCCTGCCTCAGCCTCTAGCTGCAGCCTCTCTACCCAAATTCTAACTCGCCTGAACCATTGGCTGAGAAACTGTGACAGATGGCTGTTGATCATCCCTCACTGGAGAAGTGTTAATATAATGGCCCTGTTGGCCACACCTCAAACATGCACAAGTCCATCTCTAACACTCCCCTCCATGTCTCCTACCACAAAACCCATAAGTAGGAATGTTGGGTGTCTATGTAACCGGCCTTGAAAAACCCTGAGAATAAACAGGAGCTAACTGAACCACTGGTTGTCCCCTACTCTGTAATCTCCTTCTCTGATCGCTGGCTGGAGATCTCTGCTCAAATTTGGGCACTGGCTCTACCTGTCTAGGATGGGAGCTGCTCTCCCCCTCCTAACCTGTGATCCTGGACCACCCTTCCTCTTCTGGTCCCTCTTTACCCTCTCCGTCTTATATTTCTCTTCCATCTGAGTAGCCTTGTCAATCACTGTAGTCAATGAAGTGAACTCTGTAGCTAACAAAGCATTATAAAGTGCAACATGGAGTCCTCTCCAGAACCTACTAATCAGATCTACCTCTGTAGGTACTATATGAGTAACATATCTACTCAACCGTATAAACTCCTCAGCGTACTCCTCTACTGACATATCCCCCCTACTCCAGCTGCTCAAATCTAACCAGATTACGGGTCCTCACACCCTCAGTGATGAACTCATCAATCAAACCCTGTCTAAACTCTGCCCAAGTAGGTGGGGGCTCTCCATAAAGCCTAGTGTCCATGTACCTCAAAAACCACGTCCAGGCCTTACCCTTAAGCAACAAACCAACCAACTCAACTGATCTCAACTCTGAACAAGGTAGTCTCCTCACTACCTTCTCCACCTCATCTAGAAAATCAATAGGATCTGAACCCCTCTCACCTCTGAACTCAAGCAAGTTTAGCTTCAGAAAGCTAAATATGGATACTCCTCCCTCCTCAATCTATCTCCGACCTCCCTGTACAGTTGGCTCCCTCTGAGCCCCCATTGGATGCACAGGAGCCGGTGGCACTACCTCAGGTACTACTGGTGGAGGTACTATTGTAGGATTAGGTGGTGGTTGTGCCTGCTGTCTCTATCGTCTAATATTAGCCATCTCCCTCCTCAGCTCCATCAAACCCCTCATCATCTCTACTCTCTATGGGTCATCACCCCTCTTTGTATCCTCTATAGTCTGTCGGGATCGAGACGAACCCTCTGATATGGATATCTCTCTCACTAGTGACTCATTAGAGGCAACCTCAGCCTTCCTGGTGTCTCTGTCTCTGCTATTGGACATCTCTGTAATCTGTCAGGAAAAATGATAACAGTCTCAGAATATAGCAAACACGCAGAATAATAACATATAACAGACGATAACAGCAAAGGACGACAAAGGAAATCCTATGCTCTATGGTATACCTAATTCTACCCCATTCTGTACTTAATCACTATTCCTCTGTAATTTAGTCACTATTCATTTGTAACCTAGATTCACAGTCTGTAAACCTAGTGCTCTGATACCACCTCTGTCATGACCCAGCTTCTCAGACTGCGATGGTCCTAGGACACGGGAGATGCCAATGGTGACCAGCACCCGTAGAACCCAGTATCACATGCATCATCTATAAACCTCAATATATTATTCATATTAATTAATTACTAGTCATTCTATTAACCTATCATGCATTCTGGAATCATTCTGCAATTGGTTATGACATTCATATATAGTATCACAATATCATCATATAACTCAAAATATCATCAGTATAACTATACAATGTTCATCTCCTAGCTAACCCAATACATACCCATGGAGCAGCTAGATAATGAACATAAAAAAATAATATAATACATATATCCAGAAAATATACATCAAAGACCGTGGCAGATATCCCAGGATGACAGAAGACAGGAATCTGCACTCTACTCCTCTCTTGAAATGGAAAAACAATGAAATGGAGAGTATAGATGATACTCACTGAATTTACATGCATCACAATAAATAATAGGCATCAATAAATAAAGGTATCAGTCAATGAGATAACAGTATACAGTATAAATGTCAGGGTACAATAAAGACAAAGAATATCATATAGGCTCGGTTACATATGGAAAGACAGATAATGGGATGGACTGTATGATAAGAAATCATACAATCTATAGTAATCAGTCAGTATGGACCATGTAGGTCTCCAGTATCATATCAATGAGCGTAAGGCTGATCAGGCCCTATGGCCAGGACCATAACCCCTCTTAGCTAGGGTATCAATAGTACAATGTGCACATCGCCGACAGTATTTTTTCACTACCCTGTCGGATCGATAGCTCTGCCAAATCATATCAGGGTCAATAATGAGGGATACCATAAGCAACAATGGCATCCAGATAACAGTCAGTCCAATAACAATCAGTTCGGTATCAATCAGTACAGTAATCAATATAATCAATGGCAATGTCGTATACAATGTACAATCAATGATATAGGGTTTAGCAACAAGGAAAGACATAAAGCACCAGTTGGTTCGATAGTGGAAAACAGAAGGTCAATTGGCATGCCAATGTCGCTGGTGACAATGGAATTCAATTGGTAGGCCTATGGCATACAAACCAATAGGCTAAAAGCAAATGAACTAGGCATTTCATCGAACACTTGGTGGGCATATATTGGCAAGCCAATAGGTTAGGTTATGGTTCAAATTTGACTTGCCCATTCAAAACAACAATAAACCACATTGCAACAATAAGATAGGTATCAAAGAAATAAGGTTAAACAACATCGAAATGGATCAAATTGGCCATGAAAATCAAAGGAAAAACAAGCAAAAATCATAGGCATAATTAGGGCAAAATGGTTCGTCCAAGAAGTGTTTTTCACAAATAGTTTCCAAACAACAATTCAATCATTTAGGCATGATAAATGATGAAATGTAAACTCACCTAAGCCTCCAAATAGCTTTTGCACTAGCCAAATTTACCAATTCAACCAAAATGGCAAAATAAGCTACTTTGACAATCAACTTTGATCAATCTCCAATTCTACATCAATTAATCCATCAATTAGTTATCCATTTACATCCAATTAGCTAATTCTAATATCAATTAACAAAACCTAACACTAAGTCAAGATATCATATCTTACAACTTCAATTTTAGCAACCTAATTAGGGATTTCAATCAATTTGGATAATTGGTGTAATTAATCATCATACCCATTTAATTGAACCTAAATAACACCTAAATAATCAATCAAACTAAACAAAACAACATTCTTACCTAAAATGCTCAAGATGTTCGAATGCTTTCCCTCATTCCTCCTTGAATTCCTTTACTTCAATCTACAAATTGGTGATGGGAATGAGTTAAGTTAGGTGAGAGCTTAATTTTTCTATCAAATTTCTATATATTTGATTAAGATTTGAAGAAGAAAGATGAAGGAGAATGGCAAAATGGCGGTTCAGCCACCATGGAAGAAGAAAGGAAAAGATGAGCAAAATGGCTAAGGCCAAAAATAAATAGAAAAATCAAATGCACAATTACAACTAAGCCCTCAAACTTTCATCCATTACACTTTGGTCCTTAAATCTTCTATAATTTATTCTGTCAATTCTGACAGGATTCAGATATCAGAGTGGGGAGTGAATAGGCTTATTTTAATTTATACTTATTTATAAAAATGGTTCTAAAATCATTCTGTAATCCCGACCAATCACTTTCCACTATTCACCTTGAATTTCTATTTATTTATAAAAATGAAATTACTTACTTTTTCAGTGTTCCTAAATGATTTTCTCTTCTTTCTTTTTACCAAAATTACACATAAATTATGGTCATCTTTTACCTCCAGATCAACTTCAGAAATTATTCCGTTGACCAGACTGCTAATTTCTCGGCAGTGTTCCTGACACCACCGCTTTCCGAAAAAGTATCAAGTTCGCTTTCTATTTGTATCTCTAAAATTATTTCCCATCATTTCAAGACTAATGGACCACATAATGAGAATTAATTCATGCATACATGTTATAGCTTTCTAGGGTATTACACTATTGCATTCCGAGAACGTTTGCCAGACAAAATTTGGAATGCACTAACGGAGTTAAGTCTCTTTTTAAAGAAATAATTGCTACACTAATTAGGGATGAAGACATGTTACATCTTGATAGAGACATTCCATTGATTTTTTGTAAATTAGAATGTACCTTTCTTCCTAGTTTTTTCAACTCAATGGAGCATTTGGTGATACATCTCGCATACAAAGTAAGGATATTTAGACTGTACAGTATTGTTAGATGTATGATGTATCCATTTGAGAGGTAAATACTCAATATGTATTAATTCAAGCAATTTAGAATATCTAGTGACTTTTTTTATTAATTATTCATACAACAAATAGTCCAACTTTTATAATTCATATGACTTTTGAAATATAATATTTAGAATAAAGCTAAGGTCGAGGGTCAATATGTAATGCCTATTTAGTTGAAAAATCATCATCATTTTGCTCGTACTATTTTGAACCATATATTTACAAGGCATAGAAAAGTACACGATATTGATGACGGTGGCATTATAGATGGGGATTATTTGCCCGATAATTTGTCCATTTTCATGCATGCTAGTTGTTGGGATTTAGGCCATTAGGCGCAACGGAAAACAAAAAAAAAATCCCAATCCAAGATCTCTTTGTTGATTAAAATCAAAAATTAGATTAAAGATTCAGGATCTTTTACCTTTGTGTTTGAAACTCTTTCTTCACTTGATCACCAAGAAAGGGTTGTAGCAAACCACTATCTTTCCACGAGATGAGGAAAGCCCGACTAGTAATCCACGCGAAGATCAAACAATAAGCCTTTTTGAAAAGAGAAGCCAAAAACCCTTATGTGCAAGTCAAGGGTGTTTCGGCTTGATGGAGAATACAAGGAGTTGGCCAAATTCTTTTGGTGTTTCCTCTCAAGGTGTTTAGGCCAAAGGGATGTATTATGACTTCTTCTTGACTTAATTATGTTCTCATCATATTTATAAGTCTCTTAACCAACTATGTTTTAATCTAACGGTTTAGATTAAAATAATAGGTTTAATGACAATAATGCCATTAATGAAAAAGTCAAAAACACTCCTTTGACTTTAGACCTATTGATCATATTCTAAATATAATCCTATGGTCCTAATTTAATTAAATACATCATATG
>CANXYC010451760.1:0-27625 GCA_948193065.1 Aleurites moluccanus
GAATTCATTAGGGTTTAGGGTTTGGTGTGCTTTTGATTGGTTTAGATGTTTAATTGTTGAAATGAGTAGTATTTAATGTATATTTAATGAATTTATGATTGAATGTTGGAAAAGAATCAATTTGGAATTGAGGTTGTGTTGGCCGAATTGAATGAATAAGAATAGAGAAATGTAGTTTGATATTTATTAGGTTTGAATGGTATGAATGTATAGGTTTAGATATGTAAGGAATGATTGAGTTGTGTGTTTGAAAGCTAAGTTGGAATATAGTATATGGTTAAGGGGAAATGAGGAATTTAGTGCATAAGAGTTAGTAACATGTTATATTAGTGATGAATATGCATAATGGGATTTAAAAGTGATTATGGATATGAATTATTGTATAAAGGAGTAAGTATAGTATGATTTGTGTAAAATGGTATTTATAAGGTATAGTATGGGTGTCTTGTGTAATTGGCATGTTTGAATGTTTGTTTATGTGAATTAAGTGATTTTAATAATATATAGTCTTATCGGAGTGTTGTGTGTGAAAATAGGTAAACCGTCGAGAACTCCTGGTCGGAGTGCTGAGCGGCGAGCCGAGTGGGGGCTTGAGTGCAATTTAAGGGGATTATTGGACTTTATGCATATCAGGTGAGTCCTGTTGTATATTCATGCATGATTTGCATCATTAGCATATAAAAAGTCATTTGGACTGATAAACTAGCCTTTATTATTAAACAGTACCAAAAATGCAAATTGGCTCGTATATAAGCCCGTCGAAACAACCTAAAATGACCTAAACTTTGCCTGACCATAAAATGGAAACCAGAAAGCCAATTGGGCCGCCACTTGACCCAATCATCTAATCTTGTCCTAAGCTTTGAAATGGTACCTCATGGCCCACCTAATTCTTTTGGTAACATAGTTAACCAGAAAGTACCTAAAAATTTCAAAATGGACCCGTAATTTGCAAGCCAGTTGCGACAGCGCAACTGGGCATCCCCGAGCCAATTTTATAATTTTTCAACTTGTTCTATTTTTCTTTATATATATGTATATGATCATTCTACGTTTATATAAGATCTATTTGAGTTATATTTATGTTATTTTCATTATATATAGAGGCATTTTCATATGATATGGTAACAAAGCTATTTCGATGGTATAGCGGGTGAAACCATCGACCGTATGCACACTGGTTTTTACAGGCCTCAGCTAAAGGGGGATGACGTGCTCTAACCGTAGGAGCCGATCACTCTTACGAATGGTTAGATTGAGCACTAAGGTTGCTGAAGAGTGTTGTATCAAAAAAGTTATAATTGTGCTAAATCAGTACAATTTTACCTTTCATAGTACCCAAACCTGTTATATCATATGTGTATTGACTCATTCATTGAATAATTAATGTTTCTTTATTTGATATTATATTATATATGAATATTTTCACGGATATTAAATGGATATGGATCTGGATACCGTTTTGGATAGTATCTAGATGATTACAGAGATTCTTATAGTAACATGTTTACAGATAGTTATATATATAAATATACAGTTAATAATATTATTATTTATTTATGATATTATATATATATATATATATATATATTGTTATTTATACAGATATTTACTTTATTATCCAGTTACTATTTTATAAAGTTATATATTTATATATTGTTAAGTAAATAGATATTTGTTTTATTTTCCATTTATTGTTTTATATTGAAATTTCCAAATCACATCTGATTATCCATTGTTCCATGATCATTTGCTGCATTTATATACATTCGGATTCACTGAGTATTTTTATACTCACCCCCTTCAGTGGTTAATATTTTCAGGTCTGCAGTGAGGCACGCATTCCATTGGCAATCCATACTTCCGCCTTGGAATAGTAATAGTTGTTTATGTAAAATTCTAAATTCCAAAAGTATATGTAAATAATTATATAGTATAGAAATTTCATGGTACTGAAAATTTAAGAGTAGCATATATATATGTTTGTGCTTGCATTTTTATAGTGTTATATAAGAATTATATTGTGGATATATTTATGAAATAATACATCTGTAGATATTGATGGATATGCAAAGGTGCTTGAGTTGAGTTGATATTGGAGATCCAAAGGGATCATTGATTGGAGATAGTTGGTGAAATGTTTATTAGAAGTGTTTTATTTGCAGTTGGGCATACTCCTTATATAAAGGAGATGCTGCCCAAATTTTTATGGAATTATCAAGCTATAATCAGCTTGTTATTGTGTTGCATGCCATATAGATAGTTAAGTGGGTTCTTCGTGGTACTGGTCGCTTATGCATCATCCGTACCCTAGGATCATCGCGACTCCCTGGTTGGGTCATAACACATATCTCCTCACACACATAAAATTTTACAAAACAATTTTATAGACTTAAATATAAGATATAAATCTACAACTTTTATGTTTTATACTTTTCTAAATTATTCCTTTAAGATCATGAAAACTGACTCACAATATCCTTCCCAAACACAGATTTTGAAATTCTTAAAACACTAATCTATCCACAATCATCTCAACAAACATGCAAAAAAAATAACAAGTATTACAGCCAAAAGGGGCTAAGACTATAGGTTTAAAGTGGGTTTTGAAGAAGAAATTTAATCTTGACAGATCAATAGCACGGTACAAAACACGTTTAGTAGCTAAAGAATATACTCAAGTTCATGGGATAGATTATTTCGATGTATACTCCCTGGTCTGTCACTTGATTACTATAAGAATTTTTCTTGCTTTCGCATCTATTGAACATTATGTTGTGCATCAAATGGATGCAAAGACAACTTTCTTTAATGGAGATCTAACATAGGAAATCTACATGAACCAACCTGAACGGTTTATTATAAAAGGTTATGAGAACAAAGTTTATAAATTAAATAAATTTTTGTATGGTCTAAAAAAAGCACCTAAATTGTGATATCAAAAATTCGACAAGGTAGTAATGAGCTTAGGATTTAAATCCAGTTATTCTGATAAATGCTTTTACTTACATTCTGTGTCGAATAAGGTTCCGATTATATGGTTATATATGGATGACATGTTGATACTCGATATAGATCTTTTCGTAGTAAATGAAGTGAAAGACGAATTGTCTAAAGCCTTTAACATGTCAGATCTTAGTGTAGTAGACAACATTTTTGATATAAAAGTAAGTTTTACAGAGCAAGGTATCACCCTTAGCCAAGCTCATTATATTGAGAAACTACTTTCTACATGGGAATACAGTGAGTGCAAAGTTGCTTAGACACCATATGATCCTACTAAACAACTAAGCTCTAATGAGGGAGTTAGAGTGAATCAGTTGGATTATTTCAAACTAATTGGTAGTCTCATGTATACAATGACTTGCACTAGGCTAAACATAGCCTTGACAGTTAGTATACTGAGTCGTTTAACTAGTAATCTTGGTCAGGAGTATTAGGATGCCCTCACGAGGCTGATGAGATATCTTAAGGTACTCTAAACTATTCTCTATGTTATAATGTCCATCCTCCTATCTTGGAAGGTTTTTCTGATGCAACATGATGCTCAGAATTAGAAGACAGTAAATCTACTAATGGTTATATTTTTATACTGGGTGGAGCAGTTGTTGCATGAAAATCCAAGAGACAAACTTGTATTGCTTTATCGTCTATGGAATTAGAACTATCTATTCTAGCTTAAGCAGAAGGAGGAGCAGAGTAGATAAGAGATTTAATCTTGGATATTCTATTGACTTGTTTAAAGATTAATTCTTTAAGTATGTTTTATAATAATCAAGCTACAGTTTCAGTAATGAAAAACTCGCTCTTTAATAGTAAAAGGAGGCATATTAGGCTGAAACATGCCATGCTGAATTATCTTATAGTACATGGTATCATCGCTTTGGTCGATGTGCGATCGAAGGATAATATGGCAAATCTCCTCACAAAGGGAATAAACAAAGATCAAATATTCAAAATTGTGGGGGAAATGAGGTTAAAGACTATATAGACAAGTTTTAACCTACATCTGTATTATTTTGGATTTTTTAATCTCCATTTGTTGACTAAGATAAGCACTTGATAATATTTTGTTGATGTCTACAGTTGTTTATATATCATTCCACATTTGATGATATATCATTTTGGGTGAGTTGTTTCATTCTACATATGATGAAATAATTTATTTCAATTTGGTTTTCTGTTTAAAGCGGTTGTATCATTCTATTTTTTATGATGTGGCTTAACTAAATTTGAAATTGACAGTTGTAATATTCCACATAAAAATATGAAATAGTTCTTTTGAAAATAAATTGTTTAGGTCTTGTTCTTATAAAGAAACTTGACATAAATGTTTATTGGTATTGATATTGATGTATATTGTTAATGACATTGATGTTGATTGATATTGATACTTATTGACATTAATATATGATTATTTTCGGTCATTATGGTATTGTGCAAAGTTATTTTAAATGAACTAGACACTTTAAATTATTACACAAATGATTAGATTCACATAAAATTCATCTTTGGTAACTTATAGGAAATGACGAAAATGGAGGAGCAAATATTGATTTGAGTCATGAAGAGGATGATCTACTTGATAAATAATTCATCTATAGCTATGAATTTTGGGGGACTATTATATTTTCTTTCAATTGAATAAATAGTTCAGTTGAATGTGAAATAGCTCATTTTGATTTAGTTTAGTTAATTTCTATGTTTTGGTTCACTTACTAGTGAAACCTATTAATTTGAGTTTAGTTAATTTCTAAAACTCTATTTTAGTTCACTTACAAGTGAAACTTATTGATTTTGTTTGCTTGAGTTTAATTTATTTCTAAAACTAAAAGTGTGCTTAAAGAATTCATATTTTAAGTAATGAATCTTTTTGTGATAGGATGATTTAATATTTTGATTTGAATATTATATTATTTATCTATTGGATTTTGCTACATGTAAAATATAAAAGGAGATTATTGGATATATTTAATATAACTCTAGATATGTTCTAATATAAGCTCAATAAATAAGAGACCTTTGTAGTGGGTCCATATGAGGAAGAACTCATTAATTGATAAACCCTAATGTATCATTATATATATATGTAACTAGAGGCAATATGTTAGGTATTTTAAATTAAATACCTAGAGTGTAATGTTTTAAGCAATTGCATATTGCTTGATATCATAAACCCTAACAAACCTACTCATGCCTTAGTACCATCACACAATTAGAGATGGAGTGTGACACATATTTTCTCACTGAGCGTATGGTTGCTCACTCCTCTTTTTCTATTAATTTTGCAGGTTTTTATATTTTTATGTGTGATATTTATTTTCTCCTTTTGAACTAAGCTAAAATTTAAATGAAATGAGATTAAAATATTTTTAAAATGATTTTTATTATAGGATTAGGCAAGATCAATTCAATTTTTAGTAATTATAAATATTTATTTTGATAAGTTATTATTTGAAATAAAAATTTGCTTCTCATGATACTTAAATAATAGTAAAATGGATACAAGTATTTGATTAAATGTTTAAATGAATTTTATAAGTAAAATATTTATTTTGAGTGGTTAGATTTCGATCTAATTATATGCTATTTGAATATTAAACTTCGATTTAATTATATCTCAATTGTAATTTTTGAATTTAGATTGTGATAAAATAAAATGATTATTTAACATCTAAAAATGAAAAGCATAACATTGATTTTATTTCTTTTATCATTAGGCTTACAATCACTTCTAATTTATCTTGATTGGTTATATAAGTTCTTAATGTTATATTAGGAAAAAGCAATTTAGAAATTTGAAAAAAAAAACTTAATTGTTATTTTGTTTAGCAATTTTCTTATTTTGTTTTATTATTAATTTGATTTTAATTAATATTCAAATTTATAATCTTAAAAGTGTTAGAAATCACTCCCATATAGTATTAAGTCCACTTTCATTATATTATATTGGGAAAGTATAAAACAATACTCTATAATTTGATCTTTATTGTATTCGAGATTTGTGAATTTTTTTAAAATAATGTCATTCTTGTGTTTTTCTTTGCCGTTACTTTTAAGTGGTAAAATTGCTAACGCTGTTAAAATTGCTGATGTGTCGTCCACATCAGCAGTATTTTACATTTATAATATTTGATGTGGCGCCACGTCAGAAATAAAAAAATATTATTTATTTTAATTTTAAAAATTAAAAATTATTTTTTTATTTTTAGAAATAAAAAATTTATTTTTATTTACAGAATTTTTTTAATAAATAACAACCTTTTAAGTATCAAAAATATACAAATCAAATATTTTTGACTTTGCTTAACTAATAATTTAAAAATATTTAAATTTATATTTGATTTATTTAAAAATTATGCTAAATTTAAATATTTTACTATTCACTATAATTGCCACTTCAAAAATTATTTTTATTTTAAATTATTTTTTTCCATTTCATTACTACTACTATTTTCATTTTAAATTTCTTATAACTACAATAAATTCAAATTTTATTTTATTTTCTTTATCAATTTCAGTTTTCATTTTTTAACTTAACTATAAAGATTTTAATTAATTTTCCAAATTCATTTGTAGTGAAATAAAATAAAAATAATTTTTAAATTTATTTTTGGGTTTTAATAATAAAATAATTTTTAAAATAAAAATTTCTGAAAATAAAAAAATTCTGAAAATAAAAAATAATTTTTATAATTAAAACAAACAATAACTTTTTATTTTTGATGTGACGACATATATAGCTAACATAATGTCATATCAGATATTATAAATATAAAATATTACTAATGTGAGTGACATGTCAACAATTTTAAAAAGATAAAGAACACATTATCACAAAAAATTTCATAAATCCCAAATATAATAAAAGTTAAACCACATTATAATTTTTTGTACTTTCTCCTTATTATATTTTCTTTTTTTTTCTTTGGAAAAAATATCCAAGTTAGGATTAAAAATTAAGAAAAAAAAATTCCCTTATAATTCAGCTCTAGAAATAGAATTGATCATTGCTGTGAATTTAATATTGATTTTTCATCGAGTATTAATATTTATTATTATTTCTTAAACAATATTTGAATGTAAATAATATATATTATATAGTTTTTTACATTCCATAATTACATTTCCAAACTTTCATGACAAGATTTTAGTATTATAAATATTAATCCATTTTTTATATTTATAAATTTATTTTCTTATTTGATTCACTTTTTTATTTTTATATTTGTGTTGTAATTATATTTATGGATCATAGCTCTGAAATTTATTGGCTTGACAATCAACTTGCAACTTTTCAGTTATGCTCATGCAAAATAGAAAAAAAAAATTCAAAGAGTTGAATTTTCATTGTATCGAATTAATGACTTGATCTTAAAACATAAAATGGGAGGAACTGACCACAACTTGCAAGGCTATGCCTCTGGTACGATTATTGATTAATCAACACCACAATTTTTGGAAGTAAAAAGCACGTAAAAGGTGGACCTGAAATGAAACATTTTGATTTGAATGATTCTAGTCCACGTTCGACTGGTCAAATTAATACACTTAAAATACAATAAATACCTTAATACTTTTTTTTTTTTGGATTAATTATAATTTTTTCTTATAAAATAATTCAATACACTAAGACCCTCCTGACTTTTAAAAAATACAGTAACTTTTTCCTGACGAATATCATAATATACAACTAGCCCATTCCGTTTAATTTTACCGTTAGTCAACTGTTAGTCAACCTTACAAGGATAGTAAAAATACAAAAATATCCTTATCTTTTAATTTTAATTAATTACATTCTATTTTTCACTTTAATTTTTTTTTTTAAAATATTTTCATACTTTTGACAAATTTGAAAATAAAAATATTAAACATGTTGACAAATTTGACAAATTTAATTAATATATATATATATATATATATATAATAATAATAATAATAATAATAATAATAATAATAAAAATAAATGGATATATCTAACCCGCCGCGGGGCAGATGACAAAATATATATTTTAATTATTAAACATGTTGGGTTCGGGTTTTGTAAAATCACACCTGTTACCATCCCTAATAGAGATGAGATATCAAAATTTTAACCCGTTAAAAAATAAGGTAAAAATGGTATGAGATTTTAATATATGAGAAGAGAATAAAAATAGTGAAACTCGCACTGAAGGCAAACCTCATTCTTTAAAGGGTTAATTATTATTTTTTCCTGTAAAATGATCTAATACGCTAAGTCTCTTAACTTTTTAAAAATATATTAACTTTTCCTAACAAATGTTTCGTTATACTAGTATA
Organism: Aleurites moluccanus; assembly: GCA_948193065.1. NCBI lineage: Eukaryota > Viridiplantae > Streptophyta > Magnoliopsida > Malpighiales > Euphorbiaceae > Aleurites > Aleurites moluccanus. The sequence goes on from CANXYC010451760.1 coordinate 8,302, forward strand.
TCATTTCATCTAATTTTATCATTAATCAATTCTAAAATAATCAATAAAAACTATAAAAAGACATAAATGCCCCTATCCTTTATTTTTAATTAATTATATCCTATTTTTACTTTAAAAAAAATACTTTTTAAGGTTAAAAAATTTATTTTCATATTTTTTGATAAATTTGAAATTAAGAAATAAACAAAAATATTTTTTATTTAAAAAAACAATTTAAGAAGAAATTAAATTATCTCTTCTTAAATTCTTTAATATAAATAAAAATTTTATTTCCATATTTTTGAAAAATTTGAAAATAAAAAGTAAAAATATTTAAAAATATATATTTTTTATTTTTTATTTGTTATTTTTAAATTTTTTATTTTAAAAAAAATAAAATAAAAAATATTTTTATTTATTTTATTTTCAAAATTATCAAAAAATATAAAAATATATTTTTTAACCCTAAAAATAATTTTAAAGAAAAAATAGAATATAATTAATTAAAAATAAATGGTAAGGGTATTTTTAATTTTTTATTATTCTTATTGATTATTTTAGAATCGACTAATAATAAATTAGATGAAAGAGTCTAATAATATATTGTGTTATTTATAAAAAAAAATTAATGTATTTTTAAAAAGTTAAGAAAAAAATTAATGTATTACATCGTGGTACTTAATGAAATTGTAATTAACCTTCTTTAAATACCTAAATATGGGGACAACAAGTAACATGAAGTAATGCAAGGAGGTCATAGAATTTTCATGGCTTCCATCTTATTCTTTCTCTTCCTCTCTTTATCATTTTTCACGGCTTCAACTCAACAAATTAGACGTTTCAATATAAGCATAGGATCTTCTTTAACACCCACCAAGAATTCCTCTTGGTTTTCACCTTCTGGTCTTTATGCTTTTGGATTTTATCAACAAAGAAATGGCTATTCCATAGGTGTTTTTCTTGCCGGAATTCACCAGAAGATAGTGGTTTGGACGGCCAATCGAGATGATCCACCAATATCTAGTGATGTTACTCTGCTTTTTAGCCCTAATGGGCTTATTTTGCAATCAGCCCAAGGCGATAGCACTTCCGTCATTTCTACTCCACAAACAGCTTCAGCTTCCTTATCTGATTCAGGCAATTTTGTGCTCTATAATTCTAATCAAGAAATAATATGGCAGAGTTTTGATTATCCAACTGATACCCTTTTGCCAACTCAACGTTTTCAAGCTGAAAAAACATTGTTTTCTGCTGTTTCTGAAACTGATCACTCAACTGGAAATTTTCGCCTAATTATGCAAAATGATGGCAATCTTGTACAATATCCTCTGGTATTTTCGAATCCTTCGGATTCTTATTATTCAACTGGAACAGATGGGTCTGGGAAAAATGTGTCACTAAACTTGGACCCTGATGGTCGTCTTTACTTGCTTAATTCAACTGGATTCATCTTAAGAAATCTCAGTGACGGAGGATTCCCAATAAAAAACATGATTTACTTGATGAGAATAGATATTGATGGGATTTTCAGATTGTATTCATACAATCTGACACAGATTACCGGGAACTGGACAGTTTTCTGGGCATCTAGTTATGATAAGTGCGTTCCAAAAGGATTTTGTGGGTTTAATAGCTATTGTGTTTTAAATGATCAAGAGCCTCATTGTTTATGTCTTCCAGGATTCACACCCGTTACTGAAGGGAATTGGACTTCTGGGTGTGAGAGGAATTTTACTGCTGAAAGTTGCCAAGCTGATGATGATAATGGAAATGTTATAATTAGTGAAATTCCCAACTCTAGATGGGATGATGATCCGTATGCAATTCTCTCATTATCTATCGTAGAAGATTGTGAGAAAGCTTGTTTAGAGGATTGTAATTGTGATGCTGCATTTTTCAAGGATAGGCAATGTCGAAAGCAGAAATTCCCTTTGAAATATGGGAGAAGAGATGGGTCCGAATCAAATTCAGCTTTGATAAAGGTTGGAATACCGATATCTACTCCCAATAACAGAACTGATGAACCAACAAAGAAAAAGAGCCATAAGCTTGGCAAGACTATACTAATTGCCACTGTTTCAATTGTTGGTTTTAGCTTTCTTATGTTGGCAATTTTTAGCATTGCAATTTACAAATATCATGAATGGGCTTATAAAAGAATTTCTAACAATGAGCAAATTGCATTAAGCGAAGAAGTTGCTCCTCGATCTTTTACCTATGAAGAATTGGAGAAGGTTACTGATAATTTCAAAGAAGAAATTGGGAGAGGCTCATTTGGAACAGTTTATAAAGGGGTAAATTCAAGTAGTCAAAAACCTGTAGCTGTGAAGAAATTGGAGGGAGTTGTTTCTCAAGGGGAAAGAGAATTTCAAACTGAAGTTAAAATAATTGGGAAAACATATCACAAGAATCTTGTTCGCCTACTCGGTTATTGCAATGAAGGGTCTAATAGGCTTTTGGTATATGAGTACATGAGCAATAAGTCTCTTTCTGATGTACTCTTCTCAACATCACCTGAAAATAGGCCTTGCTTCGAAGAACGAGTCGAAATCGCCCGCAATGTTGCAAAGGGTATTCTCTATTTACATGAAGAGTGTGAAGTACAGATTATGCATTGTGATATAAAACCACAGAACATACTGATGGATGAGTACAGATGTCCTAAAATCTCTGATTTTGGATTGGCAAAGTTGTTGAAACCAGACCAAACAAAAACTTTCACAGGCATTAGAGGAACAAGAGGATATGTTGCACCAGAATGGCATAAGAAGTTGCCTGTGACTGTTAAAGCAGATGTTTATAGCTTTGGAGTTGTGTTGTTGGAGATTGCTTGTTGTCGAAAAAATGTGGATCATAATCTTCCTCAGACTGAATGTATTCTTGTAGAATGGGTTTACCATTGTTTTGAGGCTGGTGAACTGGATAAATTAGTGGGTGTTGATGAAGAGGTTGATATGAAACAAATGGATAGAATGATTAAAGTTGGACTTTGGTGTACTCTTGATGAACCATCTCTTCGTCCTTCCATGAAAAAGGTTCTGTTAATGTTGGAAGGGACAGTAAATATCCCAATTCCTCCAAATCCTACTTCTTTTCTTTGTTGTATCTAAGTTCTGTAGCTGTGTCTCTTTGCTTCAGTTTTTTTTTTTTTTTTTTTTTTTTTTTAAGTTAATGGAGCTCTCTCCTTATGCTAATATATATATATAATTTAAAAAAAAATATTGTTACAAAATAAAAAAAAATATATATATATATGTGATTTTCAATCATCCACTTCATAATAGGAACCCAATTGGAACAACCAGTTATTCTATTGTAAAGCTTATTTGAAGGGAAAACCTGGCTTTAGCTGCTTGACATTTTTTCTCTAAGAAGATAAAGTGAACCTTCTACAACCTTGAGTCAAAGTCTTCCATTTAAAGAGTTTGGGAAATTTCTTCCACCATGACTTGGAATGGAAAGTTAACTAGCTAATTGGTTCCCAACAACACATGATCCCGACATCAGTGCCCCATATATTGTTATTTTTTTTTTAAATGGAATCGGTCAAAAAAAAAAAGAATTATAAAAATGATTTGAGAATTTCATTTGCTTTACTATTAAAAATTTAAAGATTATCTCTTGTTTTTACCTTAAATTATTACTAACAATAAATTTAAGGCAATAAAATAATAAATGAAATAGTCTAACCGCCTTTTAATTTATATAAAACCAATAGGCAAGTACTGCTTTGGAAAGCCTGTTCTAATTGTTTGGCGGGGCCACGTTGATTATATATATAGAGCCATGTTGATTATATATATATATATATATTATGTTAATTTGTAATCCTCTCAATTTATTTGAAGGCTCCCTCTAAATTTATAAAAATTAGAAAAATTTATAAAAATATTGTAAAATTAACAAAATTTTTTTCTTTAAAAATACATTCTTTAATTAAAAATTTTCAATTATACCGTCAAGTGTTTTTTTCATCATGTTACGTACATGCTTTTTATTATTATTATTATTATTATTATTATCGCGTGCATGAGTTGAATGTTTTTAAGCTGGAAATAAAATTCACTGCTATATGATGCCCCTTCATAAATTTTACCACTCTAATTCTTGACCACTTGCTTCTTTTTTTACCCTCAAATTAACGGGTATAACAATCTTTCATAATGTGTTTCCATATTTTTCTTGAAATTTGAGGCAAAGTAAATAAAAAATAATTAAAACTTAATCAAAATCAAATAAAATTCAATTAAAACTCGAGGCGTAGGAAATGAAAATCAATCAAAAAAACCAAAATTTAACTAAAAAATCAACTAAGAATTTAGATAAAATAATAACAACCAACCTGAGGTAAAGAAAATAAAAATCAACCAAAAATAATCAATACCTAACTAAAATAAACTAGAACTCAATTAAAACATGATGTAGAGGAAATGAAAAATCAATTAAAAAAATAACCAAAATCAACTACAATAAACTAAAAATAACCAAAAATCAAACACAATCAACAAAAAATTTAAACAAAATAACAGACGATACTATTAATAAAATACCCAAAAATAATAGAAAGATTAATATGCCAATGACGACAAGATGAAACAGTCAATTCCAATTTCAGAGCAATTACACTTTTTATTCTTGTTTCTTTTTTTTTCAATTATAATTAAATTCCTTCTTAAATCCTAAATAAACTTAATTTTTTACTAAATCAGCTCAAATTCTTCTCTAACTTTAATCACCATCAATTGGTAATAGGTAAACAATGATTTTATAAATTATTTAAATTTTTATTATTAAAAATAAATTTCATATATATTTTCTCTATATAGTATTTCATATTTTTTATATTGCTATTTTAATAATAATTTTTTCTTTAATATTCAATATAAGAGGACCTAGAGTTGCATCAAGAATTTTATTGTTTTCTATTTATTAATTTTTTGAAATTCATATACTTGTAATAAAATTGGATAAAAAATTAGATTATTTACTTGACCATACATCTTATCAATTTTATTTTTTAATATACTTATTTTTTTAATTTTTTTATATTATAAAAATATAATGCAGATGGATACTTCCTTACTTGACCCCAAGTCCTGGCGACCAATGATCAGCTCTTGAAGCAGAAAGTTGTGGTGCCAAGATATTGCCAGGTCTGTCAAGGTATGGATGAATCAATTCTTCATTCCTTGGTCCTATGCCCGTTTGTCCTTGAATGTTGGCAGAGGTCTGATGTTGGTTTTATGTGTGGCACATCTGTTAATTTTGGTGAATGACTATTACTGGTTTTTAAATGTTGCTCTGTTGAAATTTATTGTCTTGCTAGCATGCTGTGTTGGAGCCTTTGGCAGCACAAAAATAATGCAATTTGGAAAGATAAGATGGGAAGTGTAGCAAGTGATCAAGTCTGCTGGTATGTATTTGCAGCAATGGAGGCAACCCCAGAGCGACGCCCTTGCTTCCTTTGGTACTGACAGCAGGGATAGGATGGATCGTCGGAAAACTCTCCCTTGCTCTGGAAGGAAAGGTGAGATTGAGTTTTATATGCAGGGACCATTCTGAGGAATTTGTATTTGCTGGGTCAAAAATTGTGGCAGGTCATATGATTACTAAACTAGCAGAGTATATGGCTGTGCGGGAGGCATTGAGTTGGATTAAAGCTCAAAACATGAGCCAGGTAATCCTTAAAACAAATGCGTTGGTGGTGGTTCAAGCTTTGAGGGGAAGAGGCAATGATGTTTCTAGTTATAGGTTGATACTCGAAGACGCAGATGGTAAAGGAGATTTATGGTTAGATATTAGCTTTGTTCGTAGAAGTGCAAACCAAGCTGCTCATGTGTTACCTAAGCATGCTGGTTGCCTTTAGTCCACCACAATTTCTTATTGATGTTCTGAACTCAGATGTTGAGTTTTAATACAATATTGATCTTTTCTTTAAAATATATATATATATATATATATATATATATATATGGTCATGAGCTTGAATCCGATGTATAGTCTGAACTAAAGGAACATTTAGAGGATGCTCATTTATTCTCAATTGCTTTAGCATTAGAATATGATTGTCAAATGTCCACGGACCATTATCAAGAACCCTCGACGTTATCAATTTATATATAAATTGGGACAAATTTGATATAATAAAAAATTTTGAAAAATTTGAAAAAACACAACTTTAATTTTTTTTAGCCTATTATTTTATTTTCGAGTACTCAACTACAATGTTACTGTTAAATGTCAATCAGAACTAATTCTGTTAGTACCTTCCCTTGTTTTAAGGATGTAAAGAGAAGAATTTCGTATTTAAATCACCTAAATTCCATCCACCATCATGGTTAAAATTATTAATAAGAGGAGATTTAACCCTGTGTAGATTACAGGATATGAACCTAAAAGATTAGTACATGGGTTTGGAGAAACAGCTGCAGTGAAAGCTTATACAGAGAACTTATCAAGAGTAAAAATCCATATATTACTTCTAATCAAATTCATTTCCCAAAACACCGTTTTCTTCACTGACACATAAATCATACAACAAACATTCAATTATTTCAGAATAATTTCTTCAGTGGTGGTGTTTCTGTTTTATTTAATTACATGGATTATACAAATTTTGCTTGTTTAGTTTCACTTCAATGAATTCTCAATATCTATCACAAACCGATACCTCACATCTTTGTTTATCAATCGATCGAGAGCTTCATTCACATACTGAATTGGAATGATTTCTATCTTTGGATAAATCTTATGAACAGCACAGAAGTTCAACATTTCTTGTGTCACTCTAGTACCACCTACAATGCTACCTGTTATGGACTTCATCCCTGCAACAAGGTTAAAGCAAAATTTAGTTGCACCAAGTTAATGTCACTCTAGTATCTTATGGATTTCTGTACTACCTGTTACTAGTCACTCTCCTCTTTTAAAACATTTCTATGATAACTTAATTTTTACAAGAATTCAACCCAATTGAATTTTATTTTGCTAATTTTCATCATTGGAAGGATAAAATTTATAAGATTCGATTTTTTTAAGTTCAAAAAAAAAAATTGAATCATTTTGAAAAAAAATGGAAATCATAACTAAAGTAGGATGATTTTAGAGGAATTCAATTTCATGCACAACTGAAGATAACCTTATTTAAATTAAACATGTTTCTTTATATTTCAATAAGAGTAGAATGAAAAAATAAGTAAATTCGCTTAAATTTTCAAATAACTCATTTTAAACAAAAGAATTCAAATCATTTTAAAATATATTTTAAACGCATAAATTCTACCGTTAATTGAATACTTAATTCTTCCAAATGATTTTGTCTAAAAGGATCCTAAAAGACCATGATTTAAATTCTAAAAATTGCAAGAACACAATACCCAGATTAAGGTTTGCAGGATTGAATTTGACTTCACTAGGGAAAGCCACAAGGACAAAAACACCAGCAGTATTCAACAAAGACATGTATGGATCAAATGGGTGATCCCCTGACGATGTGTCAATTATGAAGTCTAGTGATTTAGTCACAGCCTGCCAAAAAATTTCAACAATCAGACACAAAAGAATTGAAAGCAAACTGATTTTTTACTTCATTCATTTTTGGTTGCTTTGACTCTGATTGGTTTTCTGATTGCTTTGATTTTGATTGGGATTTGAACTTGCAACCTTATAGGCTACTGCTCTGAAAACAACTGTAGTACCATTAGAATAAAGACTTATTGGTATATTTTTAATATTGGTTGTCGTCGAGAAAAATCTGCATTATGAGATTTTACCTTCATTTGCTCTTGGTCAGATGAGAGAACAAAATTGTCTGCACCAAGCACACTCAAAGCTTCCTCTTTCTTAGATATGCTTGTGCTTAAGACAGTTACTTTCAATCCAAAAGCCTTTCCAAACTTCACTGCCATGTGACCAAGACCACCTAGACCAATTACTCCAAGAGACTTGCCAGGTCGGTTCATCCCATGCCGCATCATAGGATTGTAAACAGTAATTCCAGCACAAAGTAAAGGTGCTGCTAAGGCCAAAGGATAATCATCAGGTATCCTAAAGCAGTACCTGAAGGTTCAACAAGCATTCAATTCCAACATTTTCAAAAACAGGGAAAAAAAAAGTACAAATTGATAAAAATCAATCAATGGATACTGTCCGGACGAGTATAAACTTATAAATAGACGAGAAGAAATTTACCATGCTAGTTTCAATACTCATTCACTTATTGTATATTTTATATTTATTAACGCTATATTTAGTTTAATTTTAACATGAAATTTATTTCATTTGCAAATAAATTCTCATATTTAATATATTAAATAATAAATATATAATTCATTTCAAATAAAATAAATATTGTGTTTGGTATAATTTTAAAATTCATTTTAATATTTCACTTGGTCAAAAATACCCCTATAAGTGTATTATTTATTTATTTATTTATTTTTTAAAAATTTCATATTACATTAACAAAAATATAATTATTTAAAACTCAATTTAATATTTATTAATAATATATTTTTATATATATTATTTTTTCAAAAATAAAACATAATTTTAACTATAAATAATTGAATTTATTAAAGATTTTATATTTGTAAAAAAATTTGAAGAAAAGGTAATTATAGAGTATAAAATGAAAAAAATACAATAAAAACTAAAATAGTATAATGTATAAATCAAAATATATAAAAAATAAATAAAAATAAAAAAGGAAGAAAAAATAAAATATAAAGGGGTTAGGATAAAAAAAAAATTGAAGAAATATTTTAAAAAAAGTGTGGAATCAAGCAAAAGCCCCACTTAATAAGCATAGCTCACCCCTAATAAAAAAAATTGACAAAAAAATAAAAAATAAAATAAATGATTCTAAACAAATAAAAATGTCAAATTCATAACCAATATATTTTTGTTAACAAAAAATTTAAAGAGAAAAATATTAAAGTTAATTAAAGTATTTTAATCTTCTAAACTATATTGGTTTAAAATTATGAAATTCTAAACTATATTGGTTTAAAATTATGGAATTCATTTGGAAATACCAACTATTTTGATACGATTTGATTTAGTTATCTCCAATTTTATAAATTTAATTATTTAGAATTTTGAATGAATTTAAAATAAAAATAAACACAAAACTGTGAATTTATATATAAATTTCATAAAATTTTATGAAATTTATTTATGCCAAATAAGGGGTAAATGTGGAATTAATTTTTCAAATGTAGTAAGATCCTTACATTGCAATCAAAGCATTTGTTACACCCCAACAAACAGTACATTAGACAGTAAGACAAAACGATAAAAAATAAATGATGAAAAAGTGATTGGAATAATGAAAAAAAAAAAATAGAGTGACAAAATTGTAAATAAGTATAACTTTAAAGGCATTTTCAGAAAATCACTGTTTGAAACACAAAATCAGATCCATAGAAATTTTAAATGATAGAATAGCCCAAAATGAATTATTTTACTCTCTACATTGGTGGTTGAATCTAAACAAAGGAAACAAAATAAATTACAGAAAGTTATCGGGTCAAAATTGCAAATAAAAAAAATTATTGGGCAAAAACACAAATAATTAAAAGATTGTGGGACCCATTATTTACGTAAAAAATTCTAGAAATAAGGCAAGGTGGCTGGCCATAACTATTAAAAAGGGAGTTTTTTTTTATTTCATGATTTCTTTTTCATAGAATTAAGAAACTAACAAATGTACATATTCTAGAAAATTCTACAATCTTTACTATTTTTTTCAATTATTTATCTTTGGAGTATAAAAAGAGAAAGATGGGCATTTTTTTGAAGAGCTTGGCTGAATCCTCAATAGAAAAATAACAAAAAATTTAGCTTCCAACATTTCCAAAGAAACCAACTAAAAATAGATAGGAAAATTAAAGAAAGGAGTTTAATGAAAAAAAAAGTAATAGAGATTGATGGTCAACTATTGGGAGGAGCAAAATAAGCTGAAATTCAAGTGATTCAACTTAAGGTAGGACTCTTAAACTTCAGTTTTTAATTTAATTTAAAAGTTCTATGGTTTGATTTGATAAATAATTAAGCTAAAAGTGTAAAGAATGGATTATAGTTTAAAGGGGATTTTGAATTTGTGTTAAAGCAATAGCTTTTAGTTCAAATTCCAAATTTTTAATGCATGAATTTGAGGTTAATCAAAGCATAAAAGTCATAGATAAATACATTAATTTGATTTATGCAAAATGAATTAATGAAATTAGAAATGATGAGAGAATAATTGAACAAAAATCGTGATTGGCCAGAATTAGATTTTCTAAAATTTTGCTACTGTATTTTTATTATAGAGAATGAATGAGACAAAATTAGAAGAAGTGTCCAACATAAAAAATATTTATTATGTCTTATCTCTAGGCTTATAAAAAAAAATTTTATTTGGATTTGTGATTTATGAGATATTGAGTCATAAGTGTTAACTACCAGAATTGACTGACAAACAGAACATAGTTTACCAAGTTCCATTGATTCGAGAGCCTTAGATTCTAAATTAAAGAAAGTGTAAAATATAAAAAATGATTATTTATATGTTAACTAAATGACTGTAAAATGTCTTTATAATTGGATAAATACTAAATTAATTATAGGCATAGAAACAGGGTTTGTCCGAGTAAGGACTGCAGAACAGTAGACTCAACTTCCATGAATTGTTTAGAATCATATGAAATTTAGATATATTATAATATTATATATTCAATTTCAATAGGAAAAAAAATTACAGTAATTGGTTAAATATAAATTAAGATATAAATAAATCAGTACAAATTGTCAAAATTAGATTACAGGGCAGATTGCAGGGCTAGTTATGAGATTAAGTTTAAATTAACACCATAAATTATGTAGTGAAATTAATGTGATTTTTGGATATGTTTGAACTTAATGTCTAGTTTAAATAGGAAAAATGATTGAAATACTTAGATAAATATAGTAAGAGTTAAGAGAAATGGAACACAGACTGTCATTGAGGTTTAATATTAGATAAAACTTAAAACTTAGAAAATTTTAGGAATTTTCTAAAGTAATTTTATGTTAAATAGTATTTAAATTGAAATTAATTAGATATGTAGAGTCAAGAATAAATAAGAGATGTGATGGGTACTATAAGAGATAAGACAAAGAATTAAGGATAAAGGAAAAGGAAAATGTACAAATCATAAGTTAAGGTGAGTTAATTATACATCATTGAGCATGTTCTTTATCTTATCATGATTCATTAAATGTGTATGAAATATATTCATTAACAACCAAATGGTTCTTATTATAATTATTGATGAGCCAAGCCTAAGTTGAAAATTATTACTATTAAACTTTTATTGAAATTGAATTGCCTATTGTATTGTTTACCTCAATTTGTGATATGAATTTGATTGAATTCACACTATGATAACCTAATGATAATGCACACCAAATGTTCACCTATATATATCACATTAAATATTATTGATTACCTACCTATGTACCAAGAATGAAACTAATTATATGTTTATCGGAAGACATGGACATGTTTATTCATATGTATTGATTCTATTGATAATAAGTCATATGTGTATAGCCATTGAATGACCCTTGCCCCTTTATATTCTCACATGAGTACTTGATATTGTTATTGTTTTCATTGACCTATTATACATGTTAGTATGACAGAGCTACTATACCGATGGGGTAGTGAGGGGAAAACCAATAATATTGTGCACAGTGACCAACTGGACATGGTATATTGTCCTTCTTCTAGCTAGAAAATGATTTATCCTAACCGTGAGGTCTAACCCACCTTATGTATTTCACAAGATATATTATATGTATTACATATATATGAGACCCTTTATATCTGTTATACGGATATGTCACGAGTTCTTATATTTCATTAAACCTACCCGAACACCCATTGTTATATATATTCCTATCCGTCTATGATTTTTGGTGTGCAAATTTGCTATCTGTTAACCTTTGATATGCAATTTGATAACCTTTTTTTATTTCTCATAATTGACATTACCTAAATTTTTATTGTACATCTTATATGTTATTTACCTCCTTAGTTTTGAGGTTTAATGATGTATATTAACTCACTGAGTATTTTTATACTCATTCTATAGTTGTTTATTATTTTACAGGTGTAAAATGAGATGAATATATTCAATTCATCCCTTCTTCGACTTGAAAGATCAAGTGCTTCAAGATAATAGTTAATTATTAAAAAATCATATGTATAAATCTCTAGAGCTCTATGGTACTGTATATAGATAGATTAATGATGAAAAAATATTATATGAATATTTGTTAATGACAGCTGATGTGATGGATATTAATCGTAATATAGAAAATACTTAATGACTAATAATGATTAAATTAATGACAAAGATAATGATACTAAAATAATAAGATTAAAATGTAACGTGACATTAGAAAGAAAAAATTATATGTACTTAGAAATGTCAGGAATGTTTACTGAATTATGAAATTGAGGATATAAAAATGGTATCATTTGAGAGTGTTTTCTTTGCAGGTTGTGTAATTTTTGAAATGGGTTATGGTTTATATTAAAATTATAGAAGAAACTCTGTAAAAATATTCGTAAACATATTAATTGTTAAATGGATTTTAATTATTAATTAACGAATTCAAATATAAATGATTGTCATTGGTAGTTGTGAATGGATTTTACGGATTTCTAGTGATATTAAGTCTATATGTGCTCTAAAACCGTCGCGACCCCCTATGGTGGGACGTGACAAACAGTATATGAGAGTCTTCATAATGAAGAAACACGAATCTAAGAGGATAGTTGCAAAAGAAACTAGTACACGCATTTATGTTTTAGAATTATTTCACAAAAGGATTAAGGAACTATAAGAAGAAAGATATTTGCTGTCAAGCACTTACCTTTCATGAACAACAATGTAGCTAGAATATCCTCTTTTTGTGATTGTACCATCCGAATCAATGCCATTAAAAGTCAGAACTATTCCTTTTGCACAATTAACCTCTTCCCTGTCATTACAATACTCACAATCTCTACAAGAGTTAATGTAAGTGCCAACTCCAACATGATCTCCAACCTTGAAACGGCTAACATTTGAACCGACCTCTTTTACAATACCAACAATCTCATGTCTACAGGCAGATGAATCATGGACATGTACATCAGTTCAAGGAAATTATCTAAATATCAGTGACATTATGCAATTAGGCTGCACATACCCTGGCACCAGAGGATACTTTGCATGTCCAAGCTTATTTCTAGTCGAAGCAACATCAGCATAGCAGATTCCACAATGTGTAATTTTTAATGAAACGTCATCACTCCCCACTGCCCTGAATAGAATTTATGGGATTAATTTGTAGCTACATTGTTTTATAGTTAAATGAAAATAACGATACCAAGCAAAAGAAATTCATGACATATATTAGAAAATGTATAAAAATATTAATGAATATATAAATGGTAAATGTCAACTATCCATATGACTAGTTCTAATAATTTTTTATCTAAATCCAATTTAAAAATTCGATTATTAAAAATTTGATAACATCAAATTCACACAAAATCTTAGACAATAGCTCAATTTGATCTAATGTTCTTAGACTCGGACCGTTAAAAAAACTGATAAAAACATATGGTTGGAGAATCAAACATTCAACTAGAGTCGAATCAAAATTAAAATGAGAATAATTAAATAAATATTATATAATAAAAAAACATAAATTAATCTGTTAATATTAATTAGTTTAATGTTAATTCTTTCATTTTATTTTTTAAATTTAATTTTTCATAAATAAAAATTAAATAATTAAATAAAATTATATATATATATAATTTTTGCTCAATTCAATTATTTTATCATTATTTCTATTCATTTTTATGTTTAATAATTTTATATTATTTTAGTATTTTAATTTATTTAATTTTATATAAATTTATAATTATTTAAGTTAATTTAGTATTAGTTTAATAAATTTTAAATTTTGACTTGTTATAATATGAATGATAATTCATTTTTATTAAATGTTTAGATGATAATGTATATTATTATTAATTTATTATTATATTATTTAATTGATAATAATAATAATTAAAAAAATTAAAAAATGATGAATTTCAACCATTTTGCCAAAATAATCTGCCAAAACTAAAATAATATCGTTTTAACTATAATATAATGAAAAAGTTTTAAAAATCATATCAGTCGTTTTGATCTGTTAAAAAAAACGTTATTTTAATAAAAAATTAAAAAAATAAAAATAAAAACTTCACCCGCTCTATCCTAAAAACCCGATCCTAATAGACCGGGTCACCATTATTTAGTCTGGTCACCAGATTTTAGTCTGATTCTTAGAGAATGGATAATTAGGGATAAATTGAACCAATCGATCAATTGATTTCTGATTTTCTGATTGAACCAATCGATTCAGTATGATTTTCAAACACTGATTTGATCATCATTTCCTATGGATATGATAAATCATGGTGTCATTTTGATCACTGGATGCAGAACGTCAACAATAGAAAATTTATAGGTATATAAAAAAAATTCCCATTCTTCCATCTAATGGCTCAGAAATTTGCATGAATTAATTGCAAAATTCCCATTGTAGATTTTACAACATTTACTGAGTAAATACAATACATTAACATAATAATAATAATAATAGCAATAGCTTATATTACATTTCAAAAAACTGCACTTCAATAGATGAAACTGAAAAGTTTCAAGGCACCTAAATGAGTTTTTCTTTTTCTATGAGCGATTTTAGTAATTTTTCTAGTGAATCTCTAGTGAATTATTATAATAATTTTCAAATGTTTTTAGACTATGGATTATGATTAATTTTACTTTTTCCATAATGAAAATTCTCATTTGAAAAATAAATAGTCGCACCGTCAACAATAAAAATATAGGGATTTAATAGATGAAATGCGATATGTTCAAGGGTTTCATGATGAGGATTTTTTTTTCCCCTTGAAGTAAATAGAATGTAAGCTTTTGATTCCCATTTGGTTTTGTTTCTCGTCAGAGTTGAACCTTGAACAATATTTCAAGAATTTATGTTCTTCTTTATTTATAAAAATGAATTCCATAAAATTTTATGGAATTCATTTGTAAATTCATAATTTTATATTTGTTTTAAATTTAAATTTATTTAAAATTTTAAATAATTAAATTTTTAAAATTGAAAATAATTAAACCAAATTTTATTAAAATATTTGATATTTCTAAATGAATTTCATAATTTTAAAATCAATAAATTTTAGAAAATTAAAATACTCTTATTAACTTTAATTTATTACTCTTTAGATTTTAGTGGACAAAAATGCATTGTTTATGAATTTGACACTTTTATTTATTTGACGCCATTTATTTTTATTTTTATTTATTTTTTTATTTTTTTATTAGGAGTGGGTCACGCTTATAAAATGAGATCCCTTCATGTTTTCTTTATTTTTTATTTTTTATTTTTATTTATTTATTTTGATTTATACCTTATACCTTTTTAGTTTTTATTATTATTTTTTTACTTTATACTTTATAATTATTTTTTCTTTCACAAGTATAAAACCGTTAATAAATTTAATTATTTATGATCAAGATTATATTTTATTTTTGGAAATAATAGTATATATAAAAAAGCATTGTTGATAGATATTAAATGAGCTTTAAATAATTGTATTTTCATTAATATAATATGAAAATTTTGTAAAGAAAATAAATAAATAAAATATTTATAGGGATATTTTTAACCAAGTGAAATATTAAAATGAATTCTATAATTATATTAAATACAATATTTATTTCATTTGAAATGAATTATATATTTATTATTTAATATATCCAACATGAAAATTTATTTATAAAAAAATTTTATTTAAAATTCATTTGAAAAAAAAAAATTTTTTAGATAAAATTCAACCAAACACAGCCTTAAAGTTTGATTCTGCTATTAAAAACTGCAACCAAAGACTCAGGCCCGGTTAGAGGCAGGTCATAAAGGCATGTGCCTAGAGCCCCAAATTTGGAAAGGCCCCGCATGATTGATATTACTTAGATTATATAAGTGTGTTTTACATTTTTTCTTTCTGGGACTTGCATGTATTGTTCTTTAAGCCTTTTATTATGTAATTTTATCATTCAATAAAAATGATTAAATATAAAAAAATATTTCATTGTTATTTCCCTGACCAAAGTATCCAAATTATTGCTTGCTCATAAACAAATTTCCATTACTTGAAGGAAGATGCATAAAAAACATACCTGCGCCTGAACTTGTAAGACGATAAAATTCCTGATGGATCTCTTGTCGCCCATGCAAGGCAGTCTTCCTTTACACTTTCTGAACTCATTGTTAATGGAGAGTTATACCTATTAATTCCACCATAAAGCTTTCGTATCTCTGTTAAGTACTCATTGTAAAATGATATTTATATGAAAAAATTTTGTCAATGTCGCAGAACATAACTGAAATTCATTGCTATACAGTAATTTTCAATGAAAAAGAAAAAGAAATTGCAAAACAAGAGATAAGCAATAAATCCATATGATTGGGACTCTTATTTATTGAAAAAATGTGAGAAATTTCAGATATTTAAATTTTTTTAATTCATTGAAAATGTAAGAATTTCCTTCCCAGCACCTTTTCTAAATGTACCTCACCCATTTTAAGTTAAAAAAAAATAAAAATTTAATTTATGTGATTTGAGCTAATTCACAAGTCATGACTTCTATTTCAAAAATTGAATTAATAGGTCCCTAATATTAGCACTAAACACAATACAATTTAATTCGGATATCTTAAAAGAATCGAACTGAATTAAAAATTTTGAAGATTTAAATCAAACAAAAATTTTAGTTCTAAAAAAATTTAAAAATCGATTCTGAACCGAAATAAATAATTGGAGATTCGTATCAAACTGAATTAAACTGAAAAGAGTCAAAATTTAAAAAAAAAAATAACTTTAGAAGGAAAACACTTTCCCCCCTTCTTCTTCTTATTTTTATTATTATATAATTAATTGGTATATATATATAAGAATTAATTCATATTATTATTATTATTAATTGACGTTAATATTCGATTCTATTTAATATAATTCAATTCATTATAGTTCAATAAACTAAGAGGCAGTATCATACCAAAGTAAAAATTTCAGTATGGATCTCACTTTAAGTACCAAAATTTTATAATATAATATTAAATTGATTTGATATTTCGATTCAATTCTATATTCTCGAGTATTGTGCACCCTACCTAATATTTTATTCAATTAATCATTCTACTAAATTTTTCATTAATTTAAATAATAAATTACTATTTAATGTATTAAAATATAAAAAATGATTAATGAATTATGTTTAATTTCATAGATTAATTAATTAATAATTCACTTTAAACTTCAAGGGCTAAATAATAATCCCCTCTAAACTTTTTGTGCCATTGACTTATTTTTTATTTTTGACTAATCGAAAATTTAATAAAAAGATTAAACATTTAATGGGTTGAAATATCATTTTCTAAAGATAATTGAGGAACTAAATAGTAATTAACAAAAATATCATTTTAGAAAATGTTTTTTTTTTAAGGTTATGATTTGAATTTCTGGTCTTAAATATTATAGGATATACACCTTGATAATCAAACTAATAGTCTAGTGACACTATGCATTTAAAACTACAAATATAAAAGAAACGAACAGAGAAAGCATTAAAGTATCAAGGTTTATAAAGAGGAAACTGGAAAGGTAAGAGACAAATAATAAAAACAATTTAGGAGCATTTTTTAATAGCTAAAATGGAGAATGTGTTCCCTATTCCAATTTCAATTTTAAATTTCATTTATATTTCAAATACAAACAAAATCAATACTAAAATCCACATAAATTAAAGAATAAACCATTTGTCAATATTTGGGTACTCTTAAGCATACCTGAAAAGGGCAAAATCACAGAGACTGAAATACCCAATTGAGAATGAGGTGATGCAGATAAATTGATAGATGGATAATAAAAAAGAAGAAGAGAGATTAGATTTGCCAGTTACCAGTGACGAAGGTACATGAGAAACTACATAGAGAGCATTTCACTCTCCCAAATCCCAAAGTAAATTATTTGTTTCTCTCTTCCAAATGGACCATCATTAATTAGAAATGGCCGATAAAACATTTATTATGGCGTGGCCAATCCTCAACCAGAATTGGCATAGTAAATGCTGGGTCCACGTGTAACGTTTCCGGTCTAATTTTTCCAGTGGGTTCTTATTATAGTTTTATTTGGGTTAATTAAAAAAAAAAAATCATCGTGAAAAATTATAATTTTATTATGAATTAAAATTTTTAAAAATTATATATATATATATATATTTTTAATTTTTGATAAATTTAACATAAAATTAAAATCGGTGTAAATGATGATGTGATATTTTTATTATTATTTTTTTTACATCAACATCTGACTAAAAAATCAAATTAAATAATTTTTAAAAATTATATATATATATATATGTAATTTTTGATAAATTTAACATAAAATTAAAATCGGTGTAGATGCTGATGTAATATTTTTATTATTATTTTTTTTACGTCAACATCTGACTAAAAAATCAAATTGAATCAACCGAATCAAATCAAATCAAATCAAACTAATTTGAATAATTTGATTTTATTTAATTTTTCAAACTTCATTCAGTTAATTTTTTTGAAATTTCAATTTTTTTTTTAAATTAATTTTTCAAAAGGAAATCAAAATGATAAAATTATTTTCATCAATTTAATTTAATTTTTTAAATTTGATTCGATTAATTTTTTTATTTAATTTATTTTTTATTTTTTTTTTTTAAAAATGGCTTGGCCAATCCTCAACCAGAATTAGCATAGTAAATGCTGGGTCCACGTGTAATGTTTCCGGTCTAATCTTTCCAGTGTAGGGATGACAATGGGGTGAAAAATTTTCGTTCTCCGCGGGGATTTGCCCCGAATGGAGTGGGGATTCCCCGATTTATCTCCCCATGGGGATAGAGATGGAGAATATATTCTCCCCGTTGGCGGGGACGGGGCAGAGACGAGGAGTGTATTCCCCACCCTGTGGGGATCTCCATCCCCGTCCCCATGAAGACCCGTTATTATATTTGGTTAATTATTATATTTATTTAATTATTTCTTATATAAAATTATATTAATTAATAACACACACACACACACATATATATATATATATATATAAATTATGAGTACTTGAACAAATTTAATCTAATAAGTGATTTCAATAAACTCTAACAATCTCATAAGAATTATTTATTGAACAAATTATTCTATATATATATATATATATATA
>CANXYC010451795.1:0-16886 GCA_948193065.1 Aleurites moluccanus
CATACTCATATATATATTATGACTCACTGAGTATAAAGTTATTCTCACCATTTCAATGGTTTAATGTTTTCAGGACCTCAGTAAAAAAGTCATCCATTGGCTATTTCATCTCCAGCCTTGGATCAGATGTAGGTATCGAGGTCACTCCTATGTATAGAGTTCCTTGGTCTATAATTTATAGAGGTTTGAATTGACCTAAGTAAGATGTTAAATGATCAAATGATAAAATGATATGACATGAATATGTGTATATATTGTACATATATATGATATATGAGTTTGAGATAAAATGTACATGTGATATATGATATGGATGAAATATTGAAGTGCATTTTGAGTTGAAATTGATAAATGGAGGATATAAGGGGATGTATGATATATTGGGAGTGTATTTTTATATGTTTTGAGGATAGCTTAAGTTAGAGTTTCAAAGGAGACTCTGTCAGTTTTTCTCCATACATGTTTGGTAATATGATTTAAAAAAAAAAATTTATGACTAAAATGTATCACGGGTTAAGTATTGAATGTAATTGTTTAAGCATGGGTTCTTCATGGTACTGGTGGCTTAGGCATTACCCGTACCCTAGGACCGTCATAGTCTAAAGTTAGGCTGTGACAATATTTTCCCACTACCCTGTCGGATCGATAGCTCTGTTAAGCCATATAAGGATCAATATCAATAAGCAACATATCAATGGATACCATTATGCAACAATGGCATCCTCCATATCAATAAATCCAATATCAGTCAATCAATTAACAATGAGATCAATGGAAATGCTATAGGTGAAATATAATCAATGACAAATGGTTTGGCAATTAAGAAAGAAATGGAACAAAAGTTGTCTCGGCCAAGGAAAACGGTGGGCCAATTGGCCTGCCAACATCGCTGGCGACAATGACATTCAAATGGTAGGCCTATGGAATGCAAACAATAGGCCAAAGGCAAGATAAGCTAGGCATTTCATCAAACACATGGTGGGTATACAATGGCAAGCCAATAGGTTAGGTTAGGGTGCAAAATTGACTTGCCCAATTCAACCAACAATAAATCACATTGGCAATAATAATATAGGCATCAAAGAAACAACATTAAACAACATTAAAAAGGGTCAAATTGGCTATGGAAAATAATGCAAAAATCAAGTAAAAATAGGCAATATGAATAGTGACAAGCATTCGACCAAGGTTAGGCTTTCACACCAAGTTTTCAATTTCAATTTCAACACAAATGAAAGGATGCATATAAGACTCACCTAAGCTTTCAAATGGCTTTGAAAAATTCAATTCCATCCAAAATCACCAATGGGGCCAAATAGCACACCTTTGTCAAAACTTCAATTCTACACCAAACCAATCATCAATTAGTTACCTATTCACATCCAATTAACATATTCTAACATCAATTTACATAATCTAACACTAAATCATTAAACCCTTTCTTACAACTTCAATTTAGCTAGGAAAATTAGGCATTTATATAAATTTGCATCAATTGATGCAATCTAACACCATAACCATCTAATTTAACCTTAGAATCATCCAAATAAACCATTAAAACAAACAAATTAATTTCTTACCTAAAAAGAGTGAAGTGGTCGAATCCCTTGAATGAAGAAATTCTTGAGTTCCTTTGCTCCTTCTTGCAAATTAATGATGGAAATAGGTAGAATTAGGCTAATACTCAAATTTTCTATAAGTTTTCTAAGAATTTTGGTGGAAGATGAAGAAGAAATGGAAGTGAAGAATGGGGAGGGAGGTTCGGCCTCACAAAGAAAATAAGAAGAAAAATGGTGGAAATGTTCTAAGTATAAAATATATAGAAAAATCAATTTGGCAAATTACAACTAAATTCTCAAACTTCCATATATCACACTTTGGTCCAAAATCTTATGTAATTTATTTTGTCAATTCTGTCAGGATTTGAAATTCAAAGTGGGGAGTTAATAGGCTAATTTTAATTTATAATTATTTATAAAAATGGTTCCAGAGTCATTCTGTAACTCCGACGGACCAATTTTCACTATTCACCTTAAAGTCCCTTATATTTACCATTTTGCCATTGGTTTCTTTTTCAGTGTTCCTAAATGATTTTCACTTCTTTCTTTTTACCAAAATTACACATGTTTTATGGTGATCTTTTACCCCCAGGTCAACTTCAGAAATTCTTCTATTGACCGGACTGCTAATTTCTCGACAGTGTTCCCGACACGGTCACTTTCCGGAAAAGTAACAAGTTCGCTTTCTAACTGTGTCTCTAAAATTATTTTTCATCATTTCAAGACTTATGAACCACAAACTGAGGACTAAATCATGCATGTATGTTAGAACTTTCTAGGGTATTACAAAGCCCCAATGGCAACAAATACAAAGACATTATCAAACAAGGTTTATATACATCAATAAATAACATTATTGGAGCTTGAATTCAAAGAAAATTCAAAGGAATTTCACAATAAGCATTTCAGCCAAATGAAGGACAAAAATAATATGGATTTATATAATTTTAAAATAGTGTTAAATATGTATAATATTATACATATGATTCACCAGAATCGATGGTTTAGCCGATTATGGATTTAAAACTCCGATTTGCTTATAACAGGCAAAAGAAGTGTTCTTCGGTTTCCTTCGATTATACATCCAATTTTACCACATATTTAGATTTAAATAGATGCTAACTAACATATTATAAACATCAATTAGAATTATGGAATCCTATATAGAAATTTCCATTCAAACATAAATCTAGTTTGGGGTTTTTCACCAAATTCCATCTATTTTTCAATCTATCAATTTATCTACTTATTTAATCATATGTATAGCTAAAATGAATCAAAAGAATTAAGAAATAAATTTCTTATCTCGATTTTCTATTCAGGCTGAAACCTAGGGTTAGGAGTTCTTGGATTTTTATGTTGTTTTACTTGGAAAATTTGATGGAAACAAGTTTAGTTTAGGATTTAACAAAGTTTTCTTTGATTTTTCCTTGAAAAATTTGATGAAATTGAGGAGAAGCTCACGTCTAGTGGAGAGGTAGAGAAGAATATGAAATTTCTGAAACTTAAAAGAAAAAGAAAGAAATTTATATTAATCAAGTTTCAGGTAATTCAGTTTTCCCCCCAACACTTAACGTATTTGCATCTTTAACCCGTAACTTATAACTATTCATCTTTTTATCCCATTTCAATTCTAAAATAATATTTCTTATATTTCTCCATCTTATGAGTCTAATGGTGATATTAAAAATTGACAATTCCGAACCCGTTCGTTAATTGAAACATTGACGTGCTTACCTATCTACCGGGTCGGTTTTTAGCGATTTGTCAAATCACACAAATATGATGTTCTAATGTTTAAATCAACTTTATTTACACTTATATGAAGTATATCTAAGTTCATATGGATGGAATTTGAGGGTGTTACAAATCTATACTAAAACACAACATGTTATACCATTATATCATGCAAACACATGGAATTAAGCTAAAAAATCAAGCAAACTCATTTATTAGCTCAAAGAAACACACTCAAGGTCCACTATTCTCAACCTTGATCATGCAATCTAAGTCTCAAGTATTACATTCTCCCTACCTCTGGAAAATTCATCCTCGAATTTAAAGAAATTACCTTGCCTTTAAAACAGATAGGGTACATGACTTACATGCTCTTCTCGCTCTCCCAAGTGCATTCTTCCATCACTTAATTCTTCCATATGACCTTTACCATTGCTATGTCCTTATTTCTTAGCCTCTTGATCATTCTATCCATAATGGCAACTGGAGTCTCTTTATAAGTCAAATCTTGTTGAAGATCCACTATTGGAAATGATAACACGTGAGAAGGGTCGGCAATATACAGCTAAAGCATCGACACATGACATAATGGATACACGCTGTCCAAATTAGGTGGCAAGGCTAACCTATAAGAAACCTCTACAACCTTATTCAAAATCTCAAAAAGGTCCAATGAACCTTGGAGATAACTTACCTTTCTTGCTAAACCTTATAATTCTTTTATTAGGTGAGACCTTTAAGAACACTAACTCTCCAGCTGAAAATTAAAGGTCTTTTCTCTTTGGATCTGCATAACTCTTCTGGTGACTGAAGGTTATTTTCAATCTTTCTCTTATGAGTGGAACCTTCTCTGATGTATATTATATCAACTCAGGCCCTTCAATGTGCTTTTCTCCAACTTCATCCTAATATAATGGAGATCTACACCTCTTGCCATACAAAGCTTCATAAGTAGACATCTGAATAGTTGAATGGTGGTTATTGTTGTAGCCACACTCTATCAATGGCAAGTGCTTATCCCAATTCCCTCCAAAGTCTAAAATGAACATTCTTAGCATGCCTTCTAGAGTTTGGATAGTCCTCTCTCATTATCCATCCATCTGAGGATGAAATGTTGTATTGAAATCAAGATGTGTACCTAAATATTTTTGTAACTTCTACCAAAACCTTGAAGTAAATTGAGTACCTATATCTAAGATGATAGAAACTAGAATACCATGAAGTCTTACTATCTCATCAACATATATCTGTACACACTAAGAAGCCGTATAAGTTGTCTTGATTGGCAAGAAATGAGCTGACTTGGTCAATCTATCCATAATTACCCAAATCGAATCATGCCCACTTGAAGTTCTTGGCAATCTTACAACAAAATCCATTATTATCCTCTCCCATTTTCATTATGGCAAAGGTAATTGTTGAAGTAGTCCCAAAGGATTCTAATGCTCAAATTTCACTCCCTGGGAAGTCAAACACCTTTCCACATAATCTGCTATATCCTTTTTCATCCCACTCCACCAATAAGAACTCTTAATGTCGTGGTACATCTTCGTTGCACCTGGATACACACTATAGCTAGAATGATGTGCATCCTTAAGAATCACTTCCCTTAAATCATCCACTGTTGGAACACATACTCTATTGCCTAGTCTTAACACACTATTAACCGTAAAAAAGCTTGGAGCTTTCTTTGTTCTCATATTACTCTTCAGCTTCACTAACTAAGGATCCTTATTTTGTGCTTCTCTTATATGATCAATAATAAATTGCCTGACTTCAAAATGAGCCAAAAGCACACATGAATTTGACAAATCATCTCCAATCCCCATGTTGTGCAAACTCTGCACCTTTCTTACTAAAGATCTTCCACTCAATTAGATATGGGCTAAACTCCACAAAGACTTTTGTTCAAAGCATCTGCTACCATATTAGGTCTTCCTTGATGGTACAAAATCTCATAATCATAATGCTTTAACAACTCTATCCATCTTCTTTTACTAAAATTGAGATCCTTTTACTGGAAAACATACTTCAAACATTTATGAACTGTGAAGATCTCACACTTTTCTCTACACATATAATGTCTCCTTATCTATAGGGCAAACATAACAGCAGCCATTTCAAGATCATACGTTGGATAATTCACCTTATGCCTACTCAACTGTCTAGAAGCATAGGCTATCACTCTATTATGTTGTATAAGCACACAATAAAGTCCCACTCTCGATACATCACAATACACTGTATATTCTGCATCACCTGACGACAAGGCCAAAATAGGTGTCGCGGTAAGACAAGTCTTCAGCTTGGGGAAACTACCTTCATATGCATCTATCCATTGAAATTTCACTTGCTTCTAGGTAGGCTTAGTCGAAAAAGCTGCAATCTTGGAAAAGTCTTAAACAAACATTCTTTAATATCCTACCAAACCTAAGAAACTTCTAACTTCTAAAATGTTGATGGGTCTAGGCAAACTAAGAATCGCATCAACTTTCCTCGAATTAACCTTAAGCCCTTCCTTGCTCACAACATGTCTAAGGAAACAAACACTTTCAAGCCAAAACTCACACTTGGAGAACTTAGCAAACAACTGATGCTTTCTCATAGTTTGCAACACAATCCGAAGATGTTCTTCATGCTTTTCCTCAATCCTAGAATACACAAGGATGTCATTGATGAACATATTGATAAACTTTTCTAGAAATGGCATGAACACCCTATTTATTAAGTCTATGAAAGCAACTGGTGTATTAGTCAATCCAAATGGTAACAATAAGTACTTATAGTGACCATATCTTGTTCGAAAAGTTGTCTTCAACATATCCTTATTTTGAATTCTTAATTGATGGTAACTTAACCTCAAGTCTATCTTGGAGAAGTGACTAACACCCTACAACTGATCAAATAAGTCATCTATCCTTGGCAAAGGATACTTATTCCTGATAGTGACCTTGTTAAGTTTTTCGTAGTCTATGTATAACCTCATAGAACCATCTTTCTTCTTCACAAAGAGCATTGATGCACCCAACTGAGAACTATTGGGTCTAATAAATCTCTTATATATCATATCTTACAACTGAGTCTTTAACTATCTCAACCTCAATGGTGCCATATGGTATGGAGGAATAGAAATCAGACTTGTGCCAGATAGCAACTCAATACTGAATTTTATCTCTCTTTCTGGTGGTAACCCTGGTAACTCTTCTAGAAAATACATCTAAAAACTCACTAACAACATGAATCTGCTATAGACCTTTTACTTCCTTTTGAGTATCTCAGACATAGGCCAAATATCCTTGGCAACATTTCATTAACTCTCCTTACCCTGATGGCAGATATCACAATATACGACATTTCATTCCATTCTCCTTGAAACTCAAACTATTCACTCGAAGGTGGATTAAAGACTATCTTCTTCCCATTATAATCTATGGTTGCATAATACTTAGACAATGTCACTACCTGCTCGAGGGCCGCGACGGTCCTAGGGTATGGGAGATGCCAGAGGCAACCGACACCCGTAAAACCCATCAATCACATCAATACAATCTTATATTATATCCATATTGCAGCGAAAACATCTATACCCATCATTAATCACATAACAATCTATAATCATTCGCTCACATAAGCACTATTTATTCTGTTACTCTGTCATTCATTCTGTAACTTTCTGCAATTATCATAGTCATATCATTAATTAATCTCCAATATACCCATACATACATATTCATACACTAACTCTACCATACATAACCCATGGAGCAGCTAGGATATGAACATATAAAATAATACAGTGTTAAATAATTACACTGATATAAAAACTGCAGAATCCATAGAGTTAAAATGTTAGGATATCTGTCTCCTACTCTGCACTTGGAGAGGGTAAACAGTGAAAGGGTGTGTATAAATGATACTCAGTGAATCTAATATGCATCGACCAATAATAGGTAATGGAATATCAATCAATAATAGGCAGATGAAGTAAATGAATCAATTTGCTCAAAATCTCTAGATACAGAGTCAAGTACATAATATGACTGTAAATAAACAATCACATCAATGGAAAGTATATCATATGGATAAGATGGAAAATGACAGATATAGAGCCATGAAACACATAGAGATGTGTCAAGTACAAATCACTCATATAAATAAACATAAGATAGATCAGGTCTTATGACTAGGACATATCCCTTCCCAGTTAGGGCACTATAACAATACATTGTGCATAATACCGACAACATGTACTCACTACCCTATCAAGGCGGCAACTCTGTCAAATCACCTTGAAATCAATAGAAATAATAAAACATCAATAGATACGATTTTAAAATAATGTCATCGCCAAATATCAATAACTCATCATCAATCAATTCAATGAGCAATAAAATCAATAAGATATCAATAGCAATCGATTATACAATGACCAAAAGTCTAGTAACTAACAATAGAATCAAACATAAGTCGGTCATTTACAGTAAAAAAGTTGATGCAATTGGCATGCCATTATCGGTGGCGACGATGGCATTCAAATGGTTGGCCTATGGATTTTTGAGTTAGGCATTTTATCGAACACATTGTGTGCAACAATGAAATGGCATTTTGGCAAGGTTTTGGTGCAACATTAACATTTCCCCAATTATCAACAACAATAAACATTATAGGCAATTCCATAGGCATTATAAATGCATCAATAAACATCATCAATTGGATCAATTTGGCATGAAAAAGCCATAGGAAAATGAAGAACAAAACAAGGCAATTTTGCCCTAATTAGGTTCGGTCACTTTGGCCTTTTCACATATGGATTCCAATTGACATTTCAATATAATAGGCAAGACAAATGATGCATAAAAGACTCACCTAACACTCCAAATCACCAAACAAAATTGCTTTGCCACCAATTTCTTCAAATTCCTCAAAGTAGGCAAAATGAGCAATTTTCTTCAATTGAATTTTCTATAATAATTCAACCATCAATTATTCATCAATTAACTTCCAATTAACTTCCAAGTAACTTATTATATACTCAATTTACATATACTAATCCATTTGATGATGTTTATTGATGTGTTTATAATGCCTATGGAATTGCCTATAATGTGTGTTATTGTTGATAATTGGGGCAATGTCAATATTGCACCAAAATCTTACCAAAATGCCATTTCATTGTTGCACATAATGTGTTCGATAAAATGCCTAACTCAAAAATCTATAGGCCAACCATTTGAATGCCATCGTCGCCAACGATAATGGCATGCTAATTGCGTCAACTTTTTGGCCGTAAATGACCAACTTATGTTTGATTCCATTGTTGGTTGCTAGACCTTTGGTCATTGTATAATCGATTGTTATTGATATCTTATTGATTCTATTGCTCATTGAATTGATTGATGATGAATTATTGATATTTGGTGATGCCATTATCTTAAAATCGTATCTATTGATGTGTTATTATTTCTATTGATTCCGAGGTGATTTGACAAAGCTGCCACCTCGACAGAGTAGTAAGTACATACTGTCTGCATTGTACATAATGTATTGTTATAGTGCCCTAATTGGGAAGGGATATGTCATAGTCATAAGACCTGATCCGTCTTATGTTTATTTATATGAGTGATTTGTGCTTGACACATCTCTATACATTTCATGGATCTATATCTTCCATTTTCCATCTTATCCATGTGATATACTTTCCATTAATGTGATTGATGGGTTCTATAGGTGTCGGTCACCTCTGGCTTCTCCCACACCCTAGGATTGTCACGGCCGTAAGTGGGTCGTGACAGAGGTGGTATCATAGCATAGGTTATAAATGAATAGTAATTAAGTATAGTATGGGTAGAGTTAAGGGAACTATGGAGTATAGGAATTCATGTATCATCTTTTATTGTATTCATCAAGTATGTATAAGTATTTTATGTTTCTGTAATATGCTGAGTGCGTGTTCTATTTTTTGATAGTTTACAAAGATGTCTGATGACAGAGATAGGGATACCAGAGAGGCAGAGGTAGCCTTTAATGAGTCTCTGATTAGAGAATTTTCTGTTTAAGAGGGACCATCTAGATCTTGATGGACTATAGAGGAGACAGAGAGGGGTGATGACCCCTAGAGGATTGAGATGATGAGGGGAATGATGGATTTGCGTAGTGAACTAGCAGATTTTTTGGTGGGAATGATAGAATATACCACCACCTCCAGCACCTGCAGTAGTGCCACCACCTGTTGCACCTGCTGCAGTGCCTATTGCTCTAGCTCCTGCATAGCCAGCTGTGGTTTTTGGAGAGCCTATTGTACAGGGAGCTTATTGAGTTCTTGATAAGGGTGGAGTTTCTATATTTAGCTTTCTGAAGGTAAACTTGCTAGAGTTCAAAGGTGATAAAGGCGATGAGCCTAATGATTTTCTTGAGCAGGTTGAGAAGGTAGTTAGGACACTACCTTATTCTGATATTAGAGTAGTTGAGCTTGTGGGTTTATTGCTAAAGGGGAAAGCTTGGACATGGTTTTCCAGAAGGATGGAGCCCAGACTGTATGGAGAGCATCCTTCTACTTGGGCAAAGTTTAGACAGGGACTGATTGATGAGTTCCTGACATAAGGGGTAAAGATCAAGAATTTGATACAGTTTGAGTAGGATAATAGGTTAGTGGAGGAGTATGCTGAGGGGCTTATCAAATTGAGTAGGTATGCTACACAGATTGCTCCTACTAAGGCATATTTGATTATCCGGTTCAGGAGGGGTTTGCATGCCTCATTGCATAATGCCCTTCTAACTATAGAGTTCACATCTTTGACTACCATCATTGATAAAGCCAATCAGATGGAAGAGAAATATAAGTCAGAGAGAGAGAAGAGGAATCAGAAGAGGAAGAGAGGACCCGGATCACAGGGTAGGAAGGGGGAGAGCAGCTCCCATCCTAGGCAGATTGAGCCAGTGCCTAGGTTTGATCAAAGACCTCCGTCTAATAGTCAGAGGAGGAGGACATAGAATAGAGGACCATCAGTGCAGTTTGTACCTGTTTATTCACAGGATTCTTCTAGACCTACTACACAGATGCCCATTGTAATACCCTAAGAAATCCTATATTAAATGCATGATTTAATTCTAAGTTTACGATTTAAAAGCATTGAAATGATTGGAAATAATTTTAGAGACACAGTTAGAAAGCAAATGAAAAACTTTTCTAAAAATCGTCGGTGTCGAAAACACTGCCGAGAAAATAGTAGTCCGGACAACAGTTGAATTTTTTATTTTGACCAGGGGGTAAAGGATCATATAAATGCATATGTAATTGTGCTAAAAAGAAAGAGGTGAAAAATGTTTAGGAACACTAAAAAAATAAGCAATGGCAAAATCATAAATAAATGGAACTTTAAGGGATATAGTAGAAATTGGTCTATCTGAGTTTCAGAATGACTCTGAAACTATTTTTATAAATAAGTATAAATAAAAATAAGCCTTTTGAATCCCCACTGTGAAATCCAATTTTCTACAGAATTGTCAAAATAAATTACAGAAGAAGTTTGGGTCAAAGTATAAATACTTGATAGTTTAAGGACTAAAATATAATTTGCCATTATGACTTAATATTTAAGAAATGCCTTAGGAAAATTTTTCCATCTTCTTCTTCTCCATCTATGTTGGCCAAACCACTCTTCCCATTTCTTCCTCCATTTCCAAGCTTGTTTTCTTAAGAAAAGCTATAGAAAACTTGAATTCAAGCTTTGTTCTTCCATTTCCAACTTATTTCTTCCTTGAAATCACAAAGGAAACCAAGGAATTCTTGAAGCATCATTTCGAGTGGAAGTTCCTAAAGAGGTAACTAATTAGTTTGCTTGGTTTTATGGTTAGTTTAAATGATTTAGATGATGAATTAGATGGGTATAGTATTTGATTGCAACAATTAATGCATTTGAACACTTTTCCCTAATTTCCAAACCCTAATGGAAGTTTTGTGATTTGGCTATGTGATTTAGTGTTGGTTTATGTTATTTAAACTTAGAATATGTTAATTGGAGGCTAATAGATGATTAATTTATTGTTTATTTGCTATAGAAAATCAAGAACACCAAAGTTGTCATTTTTGCCTCCTTTGAAGCAATTGGTGGGAAATCAATTTTTCAAAGCTATTTGAAGTGCTAGGTGAGTTTAATATGCATCAAATTACATGCCTAATGTGTTAGAATATTGATTAGAATTCTCCAATTTTTCTTCATTCTATCCGAACCCTATAGTACTATTCACCCTTTGATTTTTGTCTTATTTTTCTTCTTTTTTCATATGCCTAATTGATCCTTTAAATGATGTTTAATGTTGTATATTTATTACCTATTGTGTTGCCTACAATGTGAGCTTGTTGTTAGATAATTGGGCAATGCTAAGTTTGCACCAAAACCTAACCAAATGGCTTGTCCAACTTTGCCCATCATGTGTTTGATGAAATGCCTAGTTATATTGTCATAGGCCTATCATTCCTTCATCCATAGGCCTACCATTTGAATTCCATTGTCGCTAGCAACATTGGCATGCCAATTATGCCTACCATTTGCCTATGTATACCCAACCTATGTTCCATACCATTGTTAATTACCAAACCAAATGTCATTACATATCTATTGCTTATTGCTATTCCATTGATTAAATTGCTACTTGAAATGATTGATATTGAGATATTGTTACTTGGTGAAACCTGTGAGGCCTCGCCCGAGCACCTCTCGTCTCGGCCCACCCTCTTTGAAAGGAAAAAGAGAGCATTGGGGGCATTGGATTGCTCATATAGGGGCAATTTCTCACGGAGGAGGCGAGCTTAGCGCCTTTTATTTGAAAATAATTTTGATGTTTTGAAGTCACCACCTTAAATTATTTTTGTTGGGAAAATTTAAGGTAAAAACCCATTTTGACTCCAATTTTATCCCAAAGGAAAAAGGTGCACTAGTCCTCGAAAACCAAAGAGGATTAGGGGACTAGGTTTTCGGTTGAACTTGGCTTTCAATTTTAACCTTGATTTAAAATGATTTTCATGAACAATTAAAGAATGACATATAAGATGCATGAATAAGTAATTAAGTGGAGGAACAAGATAATAAAGTAAAGCAATTAAAAGAAAGCGATAAAAGTGAATTATTACATCTTAAAAACCTCAAAAATAGGGGATATCAACCTAGCCCTTATGGGTTCTAGGTTGATCACACATTCCCCAAATAATATATAACAAATAAAGTTAATCAAATAATCAAGAGAAAAAAGATGGTTTTGTCATTTTTTGGATTTAAAGCTTTTATACAGCTTGCCTGCGTATCCTGTCGAATGGGAATCAAAACCCACGTAGTTCTTCCTTCTCGCAAAGGAGGGTTGATTTTATGCCCAATTTATCATGTTTTGATTCTTTATTTTAATGATTTACCAAAATAAAGAAGATGAGTTAGAAAATGTACCTTTGCCCTAGCTTCTAGGGATGCTAGCAGACGGAGTGCTCTTCCGGAGCGGAGTTCCACCTTGGATCAGATGGCGCCTCAAGATGATGAGTTGGGATGCCTTCTTAGCTCTTAAGAAAGCAAATCGGCGGAGGGACCTTGCTTCGAGGAAAAATTCAACTAAGAGGCTTAATACGCCCCTAATAGCATCTCTTTTAAATCGAAAGAGAGCCAAAGAAGAAGAAAATATCACTTGGAGAGGAAAAAAGACAAAATTTAGTGACAAAAATAATTTCTTGTCTTTTTTCCTTGCCTTTGGCGAGCCTGGGTGTGTTTCTAGCTGTTATTCCTTCGTTGTTGTTCAGAAGGTGGGGGGAGGCCTTCTACTTATAATAGGAGCTACAGGGGTCGAATCCCATCAATTTTTGATGTGGGATTTGGAAAAATCGGATGCAGATCGTCGCTGCCGCTGGCAAGAGGAGGCACTCCTTGGCAGCACAGGCCCTGAAGGAGGGAGGCAGCCATGGCAAGGAGCCACGCTGTCACCCTTGGGCTTGGCAGCTGCCGCCCTCTCTGGCGGCAATGCTAAGCTTGGAGGGTGGCACCAGTGGCCCAACTTCGTCCTGAGGCCATTTTGAGTCCGTCCGAGCTCGGGTTCAGTTCCGGGGAATGTCATTCAGGTCGATGCGAGTTCGAGGGGTGTAAAAATGAGTGTTCATAGCTGCCCCCCATCATGGCTGTCTATTCTGAATGACAGGCGTGATGTAGGTGAACTAGGTCATTCCAGTCTGTTTGGAACAAATTGAGGCGTTCCGACTATGTTTTGCAGGGCCTGGAAGTACACAAGTATGATCTGTCAAGCTCCGGACAACTTTTCACTTTTCTGGTATTTTCTTATCTTTGTCATTTTCTGAATTACATATGCTCCTGATGTATGATCTAGACGAATGATAGCTCTATATGTAGGGAAAAATCCTACGGATCCAACAAAATTGACGGCGTCTGATTCCGACTTGAATTGCTCCAGAAATACGAGTTTCCTTGTTTTTGGCCAAGCTGGGGACATAACAGTCATTTTTGAGATTCTCAAAATCTATAAATAGAGGGGTGAGGTTCCTCACTTTCTTCACTCCTCCATTTTTTCATTTTCTCTCTCTCTCTCTAGATTCTTTCTCTAAGGATTTTGCTCTCTGCTTCTTGATGGCTTCAGCTTCTGGAAGTAGCAATCGGGGACACCACAACTATGAGGCCCCACAGGATAATCCTGATCTGGAGAATCTGCTGCAAGAACCCAAGCAACACATTTCTTGGGACGGCAGAATCAAGGTACCTTATCCTTCATTTATTTATTTTGGAACTTATCATTGATTCATTCATTTTTTTTTAGAATACCATGCTCAGGAATAGGGGGCTAGATCAAATTTAGCCTACCTTGCTGATGCTTTATCTGAGGAGACTCAAGTAAGACTTTTGCTAGAGCCCACTGGTTTTATGTCCTTCTTGAAAGTCAAAAACAATCCTAAAGCCATATGGCTTTGATCAAAGCTCTGGCTGAGCGATGGTGGGATCAACACCTTCCATTTTCCTTGTGGGGAACTGACGGTCACCCCGTTGGACTTGTCAATGCTGACCGGCTTACACTTCGGAACCCATCACTTGGATCTCTGTTCTGACTGGAGAGCCGCTTTCTCCCCCGAGGATATGGTTCAGCTTATAGGCCAGGATCCCCCTCGGAACTGCATATCAGTTCCTCGCACTTGGCTTCAGGCCCGGCTGAGAGAGATGGAGCCGTTTACCAGGATGATATATGATGCTGAGGTAGTTGCCAGGCTGATAATGTTGATCTTGGCTAGATGCATATTCGGTCATACTCATCGTGATACCGTCAACCTGAACATTCTGCCCAGCTTGATGGATATGACTGTCTTAGGGGAATATGATTGGGCGAGTGCTATTATGAGCACTATGTTTCGAGAAATGTGTGACCTGTCCTGAGGAGCTTTTTATTCCTATGGAGGGACTCACTTCATATGAGAGGTATGCTTTCCACGTCTTCTCCTTTTTAATTTGATTTGGGAGGTACTCTCTGCACTTGTTTTGACTTTTTGCTTTCTGACTTTCTGTTTATCATGCTTGAGCCAGGTGTGGGCCTATGGATACTTTCAAATGCTTGCCCCCACTTTGAGCAGCCCCAGGCTGGATGTTTTTCTAGCTGGTGTCCGACCGAACAGGGAATATTGGTCTAGCCCCGGTGTGCGCGAATTTGGGACCATACGGGCTTTCTTCGGCAGCTTTGTTGCTTTTCAGGTATTTTACTGACTTTTATCACCCATATTCCATGGTTCTGTTTATAAAAAATCTTTGTGCGGGTTGTGACGAAACCCTACGTTGATCGCATGCTGCTGATGCCAGTGGAACTCGACCCAAGTGTCATGTTGGCTTGTTCCCGTTTGTTGCTTCGTTCACCATATCACAAATTATATTACCCGAGGGAAAGGGTCCGAGTGCAAACTGCTGGTAGGTGGGTAGTTCCGGTTCACCCTTCGATTAACATGAGATGGGATATGGACATGTAGGTTCCTGATGAGGCTTACTCTGGGCTCCCGATCCATCTGTATATGGCACCCAGGGATGACTACGCAACATTTTGTCGTACTCATTTAATGGGTCCTGTCGGTGACCCATGCAGGCAGTTTGAGCATGCATCTAGTGTTGCTGGTCCTTTTTTTGCCAGACCAGGTTATGTTCGTAGTGTGGGTGCAACGAGAGACCCTTCTGCAGCTAGTCCCAGTGTTACCCCTGAGGCAAGAAATGATCCTGATCGGGTCATCTTGGGGCCCAACCACATGCTTCTCGAGGATATCTTCTACATCAATGCTCGTGGAGAGACACAGAGGTTCCATCTTTCGGATGAAGTTCACCCTCACACATCAGACCTCCCTGATAACCCTGAGGTACGTTGATGCTTCTTATGCTTTTCGAAAATGATCCTTTAGCTTAAGACACCTAGTAGCTTTGCTTTCGAAAATGATTCCTTAGCTAAGCATTTGACGTTTTTTCCTTTTCAGCTTACTATAGAGTGGTCCTGCCACAACTATCGTGTGGGGCGAAGAATGGAGCTAGCCTTGATGAGCATGTTGACTCGGCTTGATGTCTTGTCTGATACACCTCGTCTGCCGGAGGACCCTCGTCGGTGTCGCAAAAGAGACTGAGCTTCTTTCCCGATTTTTTGTTGCTTTTTTCTTTCTTTTTATTTTAACTATGATGTATGGATGTTATGATGATGCTGTGTATCAATGATATTATGTGTTAATGATGCATGCATATGTTATGATGCTTTAAAATTTTACTGCCCCATGTCATGGATGCAGACTAAAATGCCATGTTATGCAATTTTCAGTCCTAACATGAAATCAAATGCATTAAAAAATGACTAAAAATATTGTGGAAATGTCCTAAAATGTCCCGGACTCATAAATTTCCCAAAAATCCAAAAAAAATCAGTCGGGGAAAATAGCTACTGTCGGCCTGAAGGGGCACTGCTGCCCTAGGCCTATGGCGGTGCCGCCATGGCCCTGGGCGGCTACCGCCCTGGCTTTGCCAGAGGCTTAGCGGCACCGCCACCATGAGGCGGTGCTGCCGCCCCAAGCCTTGGGAGGCGCTGCCAGGCCTGGGTGGCAGATTTGCGTGCCTCAAGCTGCTTTGGCTCAGTTTTCTATATATAGGGGTCTCCCTTCTCCGAAAAAGTCACTCTGACTCTTCCTAGCGACCCTGAGGGCTTTCTTAGCAGTTTTTTTTCGATTTTTCTCTCTCATTTTAGCCAAAGAGGCCAATGGAGCCCTACTATAGCCACCACATGTTTTTATGGACTAAGAACCTAGACAATGTCGAAAAAATCAATCTAGGCAAGTATGGAATCAATTCTGTGTTGACTCTGAGAGGGGTAAAAGTTGATTGGGATTTTTTGAGGGCTTGCTTTAGGTTTTGGGACCCTGTTGACCATGTATTTTTGTTCGGTGCTAGAATGGAGGAAATGTGCCCAACTTTTGAAGAATTCAGTGCCATCCTAGGAAGCAACCCGAATGCGGCTTTAGCAATCCCTGAGTATAGGGTTGGCTACTTTCATTCTTTCAGGAGGCTTTTGGGGTTGAAACACGAGCTAGCCAGTTCTATG
>CANXYC010451894.1:0-10878 GCA_948193065.1 Aleurites moluccanus
AGCCCGGAGGGACTTTTTGCTTACTTGCACTCGAGGTGGGTTTATAAATGTGTTTTTGCATTTGTAGTTTAAGGTTCATGCATTTGATCATATAATATGACTTTTAATCACATCGAACTGATTTTGGACCAAATTGGCCAAAGTTGCCCCTAAACGTGCCAATCGGCCAAAATCGGGGCTGCCGAAATGGCATAAAATGACCTGAAACGGAAACGACCATAAAAATCATTATATAAACTGGTTTGACCTCAAATCAAGCCCAATCATCTTATATATGTATATACTTGTATCTTAGATGTTAAATATATATTGGTAACATGTGAAACCAGAAAGTCACTAAAAAACGGAAAACGGACCCGTAATTTGGTAAGTCACTGCGACAGCGCAACCGGGCCCGACGGGCCAAAATTGTAAGTTGTATCCAAATGATTCTATATATGGTCATATGAATATAATTTCTATTTGTCATCTCATATGAGTTATATTTGTTACATTTTCATCATATTGGAACATTTGCATAGGGTAACCTAACAGGGCTACTTCGATGGTGTAGCGGGTATTTCCATCGACGGTGTGCACACCGGTATTATTTGCCCTAGCTAGAGATAGGGATATGGCTCTAGCCATAAGGACTGATCCTCCTTATGACATTTATATGGAAATGGAGATGTGGATGAAATACAGTTCTACTAAGTTATTTGACCCAATCCAGTTTACCTTATGCATTTGGGCCTTTCATCACATTGTCATATCTTATTATATATAAATGTCATCATATGCATACAATTATCTTCATACTGATAACTTCCATCATAATTATAATTGTTACATTCTGATAAATTAGTATTATATATGATAATGTCATTCATACTAAGATATATATATTGTGAATTAGTAATGCATCTTATGTTTATAAATCCACTGAGTATTTTGTACTCACCCCACTTTGTTGAACCATTTCAGGGAAAGGAGAGTGAGGCACGGATATCCCGGCTACTTGTATATTTCCAGTCGCAGAGCAGATGTATAGTCCTTTCCTAGAATAGTATAGATTACTCCATGATATTAGCTGTGTATATAAATATTTTAAGTATGTCTCGTGGATATGTAAATGTATAATTATATGTTGTGATGTGTTTGAACATTTTGATATGGGTATAAATGTTTGTTTATATATTCATATTTTAATAGGGGTGCAACTGATATGGTAAGCTTACTTGACTGTGGCATATGGATAAATGATATTTCGGGGTATTGCTATATGATTGTGATGTATGAACACATTATGTGAGTTGATATAGATTATGCATTTTGAGTTGATATAAGTATAAACTGATGTGAGTTGTGTCTGGAGGTTTAAAAGGGGTTTGATATTGATTTTAGAAGTGTTTTATTATGTTTTCTATTTGGGAAATGTTAATATTACAGGGGAGACTCTGTCCGATTTTCTGTAAACTCAAAGTGTTTTTGAATAAAAAAAATATATGTCATAAAATGATTAAATGAAATGAAGCATGTAACTTGGGTTCTTCGTGGTACTGGTATATAAATTATTCCTGTGTCCTAGGACCGTCATAGCCCTATAGTGTGGGTTGTGACAGATTGCTACTACTAAGTCGAGATCAGGCTAGCCACATGGTGATGGATGATAGGTTTAATTTGATAGTTATCATCACCAATTTTTTAGAGTCTAGGAACCTTGATGATCTTGGGAGGCAAAGGACAAGGATGGTTGCATTGGTACTTAGTATGACAGTGTAACACTAGGGAATTTTTGAGCCCCAACCAAGTCACTTTTGTGACACTGTTCCGGAAAATACCGGTGTTAATTACACCATCTAGGAAAATAGTAGTCCGGTTAATTTAAGAATTTTTTATCTAGACTTGGGGGGATTAAGTTATTCAATTTTATATGAAATTATGGTGAAAAGAAAGAACTAAAAAATCTTTGGGAACACTGAAATTTTAAATAGTGGCAAAATCATAATAAATGACAACTTTGGGGGCAATTTTGGAAATCCACTGTTTGGGATCCAGAATTAACCCCAAACCAGTTTTAATAAAGAGAGCAACTTAATATAAGCCTATTTACTTCCCACATCAAGACTTGAATCTTAGCAGAATAATAAGAATAAATTACGGAAAGAAATAGGGTAAAAACCTAAATACCTAAAATACTAAGTCCTTCTTTGCAAATACACTAAATAAAAATCCCAATAGCTTTCTTCTTCTTCATTTTCTCCTTTTCTTCTCTCCCTCCCTCCATGGCAGAATTCTACTAGAGCTTTGCCCATCCATTTTTGTTTCTTTTTGCAAAGAAAAACCATAAA
Source organism: Aleurites moluccanus (assembly GCA_948193065.1). Lineage (NCBI taxonomy): Eukaryota > Viridiplantae > Streptophyta > Magnoliopsida > Malpighiales > Euphorbiaceae > Aleurites > Aleurites moluccanus. Next base: position 2,331 of record CANXYC010451894.1, read on the forward strand.
AAATTTATTAGTCTAACCTAATTAGCCTTTTTCCATCAAAATCCAACTAAGAAACAAAAGGAATTTTTGTGTTCTTTGGAAGGAAAATTTCAGTAACTATTCATCAAAGTAGTAAGTTGTTGTTTTCTTTTAATTTATGGTTTAATTAGTTAAATTAGATGTTAATTAAGATAGTTAGTAAAGTAGATTGCATCATTTAAGCTAATTAGTCAAAAAATTCCATTTTTGAAACCATAATTAGTTTATACCAATTTTCATATTTTGAATTAGTGTTAGTTAATATTAATTTTAGTTAGAATATAGTTAATTACATCCATTAGATGCTAAATATGTGATTGTTTTGTTGTAGAAAATTATTTGGAGGAAGGTTGTACTTTTTGCCTATTATAGTGGATTACAGTTTTTGTTGGAACTTTTGCAAATTTGGAGCATTAGGTGAGCTTCCTATATGCCAATTTACATGCCTAAACTATTGGAATGAATTTTGGAAATTTACCTTGTGAATTGATGTTTGGCCAAATGACGTTTTGAAGTTTTGCCCTAATTTTTGCTTTGATTTTCCTATCCTTTTCGAAGCCATTTTGATTTATTGCATGTTATTAATTGTTGGAATTGATAACCCTACTTGATTGTTGATATTGTGAGCTTGCTATTGTTAACTTGGACTTTGGAAATATTGCACCCAGATGCTACCAAAATGCAACAAAACTTATGCACACTAAATGCTCGATAAAAGTCCGAATAGAATTTGCATATTTATATGGCTTGCTTACTTTGGCATCCCATTGTCGCCAGTGATATTAGATAGCCAATGGCATTAGTGACAATGGTAGTTGTTAAACTTCTTTGTATCTTATTCTATTTTTGATTAATGAGTTCATTGTTGAACCTATTTTTGCTATCATACCGATAAATAGTTAATTTGTTATTACTATTGATTACAGACTGATATTGATTTATACTGTAAATTTATTGTTACTTGAATAATGGAAATGGATTCATTGATGATCTATATTATATTTGTTACCTTATGTGTGTGAATTTGATAGAACTACTATATTGATGGGATAGTAGGGGGAAAACCATCAGCTCTGTGCACAGTGCCCTACTGGACATGGCTAATTGTCCAGGACCCTAGCTGGGAAGGGACTTGTCTCAGCCATAAGGTCTGGCCCACCTTATGTACATAGTGAATCTCGACTACAATTACAAACCCCTTATATCTTTCTTTTGTGCACACGGACCTACATTTGATTCTTGATGGGACGCAGTTATATTGATTGTTATCTTATCGGTTCTGTTTTCTTTCTATTCACTTGAAATAATTCCTTGTGAGCATTGATGTGCATAACCTTGATCCTTGATTATTAAATTTTGTATTCCTCAAACCTATCGCCTTTCTGCATGTAATTTGGTATATAGTGAGTTCACTAAGTATTTTATACTACCCAATTTGTGGTTTAACATTTTCAGGTCTTGAGCAGTAGTGCAGTTCCAGTCTCTTCTCCGAGGAACTGCTGTTTATTTTTGGTTATGTAAATGTCTGATACTTATGTATTTTGGTTTTAATCTAGTATGCTCCATGGTCTATATCAATATATGGTATGTAAATATTTATAGTAATGGAAAATGATAAAATGCTATTTTGGACTATTAATATAGATATTTATTTTGATTAAGCTGGATTTGAAAATGTGACAATATGTATGATATAATATTATGATTTGAGATTGTAAATATAGGTGAATGTTGAATATGATTATTGCATAATAGTATTATGATATTACAGGGGTTCTACGAGTATTGGTCGTCTTTGATTGTACCCATATCCTAGGACTGTAACACTCATTTTTTGAGTCATGATAGAGGTGTTATTAGAGCATAGGCTAATATGAATAGTAACTAGATGAAGTGTTTATAGACATAGGGTAAACCATGGAGCAATAGGATGTCCTGTCATATCTATTCTGTATACGTCAATTTTCTATATATTCTGTGATACTGAACCATTGTTTTTGTGTATTGTAGATATCAAGATGTTAGAATATAAACGAGACAAAACTCCAGAGTCAAAACCTAGCGGACATAGGGAATTTATGAGAAAGATTGAGGTGGCCTCAAATGTGTCCCTGATAAGGGAGGAGACAAAGGAACCTCCCAGATCCTGCCAAAGAACAGAGGGTACCCGATTTACAAATGATCATTGGAGGGCATAAATGATGCAAAGTTTATTGGAAATGCGTAAGGAAATTCAAGAATTGAGGCGGGAACAACAGGCAATGCCTCCACCAGCGCCATAGGTTGTGCCACCACCTGCGGTACTAGTAATACCACTAGTTGCTCTTGCTCCTGTAGCACCAGTAGTAGTTCTTAGATAACTAGTAATGTAGGTAGGTCGCCGCACTATAGACGAAGGTGGAGTCAGCTTGTTCAATTTCTTGAAGCTTACCTTCTTGATTTTAAGGGTGAAAGAGGAGATGATGTTATAGATTTCTCAGAGTACATTAAAAAAGTGGTTAGGAGATTATCATGCTCAGATGCCAAAGCTGTTGAACTGGTCGATTTGTTATTAAAAGGGAATGCATTGACCTGGTTTTCTCGACACATTGAAGACTAGTTATACTCAGACAGACCACCTACTTGGGCTGAGTTTGGAGAATCCCTAATAAAAGAGTTCTTGACTGAGGGAATTAGATCTGAAAATCTAATACAGTTTGAACAATTGGAACATGGGAACATATCAGTTGAGGAATATGCCGATGAGTTTATCTAGTTGAGCCAGTATGCCATCAGAATAGCACCAATGGAGGCTGATATGATTTTCAGGTTCATGAAGGGCCTACATGCTTTGCTTCATAATGCACTATTATCGATAAAGTTTACTTCCTTGACCACCATTATCAATAAGGCTATATAGATGGAGTATAAGTATAAAGATGATAGGGTTAAATGGGAACATAGAAAGAAGGGTGGTGCAGGTGGACAGTCCAAGAAGGGAGAGACTAGTGCACCATTCAGACAGACAAATACTGGTAACAGAGGGGATCAGAGGCAACAAATCAATAGTCAGAGGAGGAGGGGCTAAAGTAGAGGCTGCACTGGACAGATGACATTAGGTTATTCCTAGGGTTCTTCTAGACCTGCATCTCAGGCATTCACTGTGCCTACTTATGAGCATTGTGGTAAATGACACAGAGGAGTATGTTAGAGTCAGATAGGAGCCTGTCATAGGTGTAGCTAGTAGGTTCATTTTGCCAGAGAGTGTCCTGGGTGGACAAATCACAGCCCACGGTTCAAATAAGTCAGAGTAGGAATTGAGAGATAGCAAAAAGAGACAGAGGTAGAGGATAGGGTCCCAGTGGCAGTTAGGCACCAGCTGGTAGAGGTTAGGGTCGAGTCTTCAATATTACCCCGCAAGAGGCTCAAAAGGCATATAACACAGTCACAGGTATACTTCCAATTCATAATAAACTTGCACATATTTTATTTGATTTTGGTGCTATGCATTGTTTTGTATCACCAATGTTCACACCAAACTTGCATAAACAGTGGCAGTTACTGAGGGTTCCACTAGAGATCTCGACTTCTATGGAAGAGAGTATAAAATTTAGATACTTTTATCCAGATTGTATTATAGAAATTAAGGGTAAAACACTACGTGCTAATCTAATAGAGTTACCAGTGTTGGAGTTAGACGTGATATTGGGTATGGATTGGCTTATAGTTCATCGGGCCATAATAGACTGTTATGAGAAGCAGATTCAGTTTTAGCTAGAGGGGTAGGAAGAATTTGTGTATCAGGGTGATAAAAATAGAACTGGTATAAGATTGATCTCAGCCATCAGAGCTAGGAGATTGTTACGAAAGATATATCCTGCCTACCTAGCTTATGTTATTGATATTCAGAAGGCTCCGACGGGGATTGAACAGATCCCAGTGGTCTAAGAATTTCCAAATGTATTCACTTATGATTTACTAGGGTTACCTCCGGAGTGGGAAATTGAGTATGAGATAAATGTTTATCTAGGCACTGATCCAATATCTATTGCTCCATATTGGATGGCACCTACAAAACTAAAGGAGTTGAAGATGCAATTACAAGAGCTTTTGGATAAGGGTTTTATTAGGCCAAGCAGTTTACCTTGGGGTGCTCCGGTTCTATTTGTAAAAAATAAGGATGGTTCCTTATGAATGTGCATTGATTATAGGCAGTTGAATAAGGTGATAGTGAAGAATAAATATATATATTGCCACAAATTGATGACCTGTTTGATTAGCTGCAAGGAGCCAGTCATTTTTCTAAGATTGACTTAGGGTCTGGGTATCATAAGTTGAGGATTAAGAAATAGGATATACCTAAGACAACTTTCAGGACTCGATACAGGCATTATGAGTTCTTAGGGTTACCATTCGGGTTAACGAATGCTCTAGCAGCATTTATGGATCTTATGAATAGAGTCTTTAAACCTTTCTTGGATAGATTTGTCATCGTGTTTGTCGATGATATTTTGATTTATTCGAAGGGTGAGGAGGAGCATGCAGAGCATTTGAGGATAATATTATAGACTTTGAAAGAGCACTGACTATATACCAAGTTATCGAAGTGTCAGTTCTAGCTCACAAAAGTGTGGTTTATGGGACATATCGTTAGTAAGGATGGCATTAAAATTGATCCTCAGAAGGTAAAGGCCAAAAGGTAGAGGCAGTAGTTAATTGTCCTCAACCAATTAATGTTACAGAGATCTGCAGCTTTCTTAGCATGGCGGGTTACTATAGGAGGTTTGTTAAGGATTTCTCCAAGATAGTTGTACCGTTGACTAAATTGACCCTAAAATAGGAGAGAATTATGTGGACTGATGAATGTGAGAAGAGTTTCCAGACTCTGAAGTCGTGTCTTACCACTACTCTAGTATTAGCATTACCAACAAAAGAAGATAGATTTACTGTGTACTGTGATGCATCCAAAATCAGTTTGGGATGTGTACTGATGCAGAACAAAAGGGTGATTGCTTATGCTTCGAGAAAGTTGAAGAAGCATGAGATGAATTATCCCACACATGACCTGGAGATGGTAGAAGTGGTGTTTGCACTGAAGATCTGAAAACATTATCTATATGGGTCTAAATGTGAAATCTACAAGAATCACAAAAGTCTGCAGTATATTTTGCAATAGAAAGATCTAAACCTTAGGCAATGTAAATGGGTGGAGTTGCTTAATGACTATGATTACGAAATAGTATATCATCCGGAAAAAGCAAATGTAGTAGCAGATGCTTAGAGTCGGAACTTTATAGGTAGTTTGGCTCACATTTTAAGTATTAGAAGACCGTTGATCAAGGAGATGAAAGAACTAATTGATATGGGAGTTAAATTAGAGTTGGGTTTCCAGGATCATAACTAGGCTCTGATAGCCCAATTTTGAGTTAAACCACTGTTAATAGATGAGATTACAGTAGCTCATGATCGGGATCCTTACTTTGTGAAGCTGAAAGAAGATATTCTAAATGGAATGGCCACAGATTTTACAGCGAGTAATGGTGTATTAAGGTGTGAACAATGGTTGTGTGTGCCAAATGTAGATGGATTACGGGAACAGGTAATGAAGGAAACACATTATTCTCATTACAGTGTCCATCTTGGTTTGACAAAGATGTATCATGACTTGAAGTAATTATATTGGTGTCCTAGTATGAAGCAAGATATGGCTAGATTTGTGTTAACTTTCCTAGCTTGTCAGCAGGTTAAATTTGAGCATCAAAAGCCATCAGGGCCGTTACAAGAGATTGAATTGCCAGAATGAAAATAGGAGCAAGTTACTATAGACTTTATAGTTGATCTACCGAGGACTACCCAAGGGTTTGATTCTATATGGGTGATTGTGGACAGATTAACCAAGTCTGCTCACTTTTGGAAGTAAAAACCTACTATACAACATCATAGTATGCTCAACTTTATATGGATAAGATAATTCAGCTCCACGGTGTTCCTTTGATGATTATATCTGATCCGGGGACATAATTTACTTCTAGATTCTGGTAGAAGTTCCAGGAGGCACTGGGTACTCTGCTAAGATTCAGTATGACTTTCCAGCAGAAAGAAGAGTTATACTGATCAACGGTCCTAGTGCCTAATTTTAGACTATGACGGTCTTAGGGTACGGGTAATGCCAAAGGCGACCAATACCTCAAAGAACCCATGCTATTACTTTAACTTAATTTACAATCATTACTTAACCTGTGATACATTTTAGGTGATAATTTTTTTTAAAACATCATAATGTTCATGCAGAAAAACTGACAGAGTTTCCTTTGTAACTCTGACTTAAGCTATCCACAAAACATATAAATTTGCACTCCCAATATAACATACATCCCCTTTTATCCTCCAGTAGTCAATCACAACTTAATATGCACTTCAATATTTGAAATTACATCTCATATCATATACATATCATATCAATTTCTCATATCATATATATGTACAACATATACATTATCATGTCATATCTGATTACCATTTGATCATTTTAGACACTTTACTTTTAGTTATTACAAACCCTATATACATTATATACCAAGGAACCTCTATACACAGGAGTGACCTCAAGTATATACATCTGTGAATCCAAGGCTGGAGATGATGTGGCCAATGGATGACTGCCTCACTGAGGTCCTGAAGCATGTAACCACTGAAAGGGTGAGTATAACATTATACTCAGTGAGTCAATATATATATATGAGTATGCAATATTATTCATGATAGTCACATTTATCCATTAATGATCTGTAAATATGAATACTGGAAATAGTATGAGGAAATACATATCATGAACCATAATGCATATAATATAACAGAAGCCTGTAACATGTTATACTGTATCATATAACAACTATAGCTTCACTTCATCTCATTTCCCCCAATCAACCATTTCCAATCAACCATATCATGGCATAGGGAATTTCACCCCTCCCTAGCAGAGGTCATGACATTTATCTGTGATCACAACCGATGGTTTGTTTATACACCATCGAAGTAGTCCTGTTATAACATATTATATGCAGATGTCTCATATGGCATAAACATATCAAATGAGTCTCATATAGCAATGAATATAGCATAATTATATATCATATAGCTGTAGAAATATCATAAATATGTCCATAATCAATAATATAACAAATTTAGGTCGTGTCAAAAATTTCCCCGGCGGGGCCCAAATTGCGCTGCCGCAACTGGCTCACAAATTACGGGTTCGTTTCTCATTTTTCAGGTACTTTCTGGTTTGCCTTGAAATCAATATATTCATGGAATTTTCTTGATACCAATATCAAGTACATATATATAATAGACAATTAGGCTTGGTTTCAGGTCAAAAAGCCTTTTAGAATATCTTTTATAGCAATTCAAAGTTGGTGCCAATTATAAGCATTTCGGTAGCACTGTTTTAGGTCAAATTGGCAAAATTGCCCAAATGTGGATCATTAATGGTTTTTCAAGTAAGGTTATCATTTCATATGCATAAATGCATGACTTCTGAATGAATAATGCATTAAATATATATATAGACTCGCCTCTATCAACAACTTCCAAAAATCACTCCCAACAGGCCTAATCAGCCCATGATTCTCCGTCCGCAGCCTTAGCTTGGGACGATTCTCCTATAACAACCAAATTGGTCTTATAAGACTCATACCCACTATAAACCATATCAACTCACATATAACATTATATTCAAGCATATCAGCTGTAACACCCTAGTTTAAAGGATTAGAACCTAAGCTGTAAAAGGGCAAACCTAAGGTTTTCTTTGTTTACTTATATGTTATGTATGATGCATGTTACTGCTTAAATTGAATGAATATGCATGATTTAGACAATTTTACACATGTAAAAGTACATCAAAGGCTGTTAGGAAGAAATTGGAAGAAACTTGAAATTTTATGAAATGGGGGCAAAATGGTCATTTTGTAGCCCTTCGAGTTCTTATGAAATTATACCATATTTAGAAGTAGAAAATGATTTAAGGGAATGTAAATGGTTTTATTTAATTCATTTGAAGATTTGATGGAAAAAAAAAACCCAATTGAAAATTGTACCGGGTAAGCTCCTCAATTGAGGTGCTTGAGGTGCTTCGATTGCACTAAGGGCATTATAGTCTTTTCCTTTGAGGTGTGGAATTATACTATGTATGCAACCTTATAACATTAGTTTAGGCTTGATTAAATCCAACCATTGGATCAAATGATGGAAAAATGGAAGGTTGGATTAGTAGGTTGCAAATTTGTTATCATAAGCTTGATGTATTGGATTTTTGCCATTGATTTTTGATTAGGAGTGGCAAATGTATGTGTTAGCCACCAATGTTGACTTTGGATGGACAAATAGCATTAAAGTAAGCAGAATGAATGGTTGGATGGCTAGGTTTCACCAAAGTTACCATGAAACCTTAACCATTGGATCAAACCTAAGATATTTGAATAGATTTTTACCACCTCTCCACCATTGTCATCTTTTAAAGCTTAAAAAGTTGCAGAATTTTGGTGTTCTT